>JAOTQE010100409.1:0-13952 GCA_025631205.1 Nesometra sesokonis
TTTTCTAATGGTTTATTATTAAAACTATATTAGATTTTTAAAAATAGTGAGTGTTTTGCTTTTATTCTTGGTGGTTCAACTTTCCCCACTGCATGGCTCAACTTTCTCCGTCTATGGGGAAAGTTGAGCCATAAGAGACATCTTGTTTCTTCGTCCCCCATTCCTTTTGTATTAATTGTAGGGTCATCATATATTTTTTGGAGGTAACTATATTGTTGTTCTAAGAATAGGTGCAGTTTAATTATAATTTGTAATTAATGCTAACAAGTTATAGACATAAAACCAAAATGTGGCTCAACTAGCCCCGCTCTCCCCTACGCCCAAAATAGTTACGAATGCATTCCGACATAAACTCCACGGGTTTTCCAACTTGAGAGCTCTGTTTTATTTCTTCTTTGCTTGTCGAAATCAGATTTGGCCGACGTAAAAACAAAAGGGGAAGGGGAAAGTTGGAACACACTTTCGCACTGCTGACAAAAAAACAAGGTTATTTACACTCTGTCGGGTTTACAGAGGGCGCATGTCAGTATACAGGGGCGCAGCCAGAGGGGGATCGGGGTCAGGACCCCCTAAAATGTTGATAACAAATTATTTTTCTAGTGTATCGGATTGATAATGTGAAGAATATTATAGTATTCCATGAATTTTAAGCCAGCCATCGATAATAATGCAGACTGGAACTGAATTTCGCACAATCTATTCAATAGCTTTTCAAATGTCTGTATAAAAGATTACATCTTTCAAATCAGTGACCAAATTAGTAAATGTGTCTGAAACCTGAATCCACACTTATCTTATTACAGTGAGCATCTTGGGGTGACATTGTGTGTATTGTAAATGTTTCGGACTTTACTTAACCACATTATAAGGCTGCATTTCCGAATAGGGCCTATATAGAGGTATTTAAAAATGTCGCATCTCGGTTTTGATGTTTTTTTTCACGCTAAAAATGGTAAATCACGTTAAATTGGGACACTTTGAAAAGTTATATAGGCCTAAATGAATTTAAGTGTTGTATGAAAAGAGGTTTGTTCGGTTTGAACTTTCAAACGTTTGGCTCTCTTCCTTTCCAGTATTCCTGGTCACCGTGTGTTGACCAGGTGATCCCACTTCGAACTCATCAGGCTGATCTGAAAAACGGACATTTGATGGACTTTAATGTGTCTTTTAGCATGTAAAAGTGGACCTCGGCGGTCCACTGGCCTCAGCCTAAATTATTTTAAAGTGACATACATCCTGATAATACTATCAATTATCATTATAAGTAATACATATAATGTACGCAACACATCTCAGGGCGGATCCAGGATCCACCAAAAAGGGGGAGGGGAGACTTCCAGATCCGGGTGGGCGTGGTTGCCCGTTTTACTCAAAATTGTTTCTAAAAGGGGGGTCCGTTGCCCCCCCCCCTTTGGATCCGTGCCTGCATCTTGTCCCCAAGCCTAAATTGCCCGCATAGATCGCAAGTCTTCGAAACCAAGACTCTGATCTGGAAAACGGAACATTTTGATGGACTGTACCCAATATGTCTTTTAACATGTAAAATAAGTCTCGCAAGTCTGAACGTCGAAATCAAGACAGACTGATCTGGAAAACGGGACGTTTTGATGGACTCCAATGTGTCTTTTAACAAGTAAAATAACGCAAATTTTCCAAATGAACCCCGACCGGAGCCCACGGCGGCCCCCTGGCCTCCAGCTTAAATTGCCCGCTTCACTCCCAAGTCAAGAAAGGCTAATCTGGAAAACGGGAACTTTTGATGGACTCTAATGTGTCTTTTAGCATGTAAACTAACGCAAATTTTTCTGGGGCCCCGGCCCTTGGACCCCCACTGGGGGCTCTTGGCGACCCCCTGGTCTCCCACCTAAATTGCCCGCTTCACTCACAAGTCTAAATTTCGAAGTCAAGACAGCCTGATTTGGAAAACGGGACCTTCTGATGGACTCTAGTGTGTATTTTAGCATGTAAAATAACGCAAATTTTCCGGGGGCTCCTGATCCCCCGCCTAAATTTCTCACTTCACACGCAAGTCTGAGACTGCGTGAAATGAGTTCAGCTTTAATGTAATGCAGGAAGATGAATTCAGATCCAGATCCATAACCTGTGTTTTCTTCAGGCTGATGGTTCGTCCAAACTTCGCTAAAACGGTTCATGAACTGCTTGAGATTGAGTTAGTGTTGATCTGAATGGTTGGCATAGAAATAGTCACCTATTCATTTGTTGTACTGTTCTCTTAATCTTAGATTCAATAACTTTCCGTCTGACCGGTCCGAAGACAATTGTATTCTGTTAAGGAATTATTCCATCAGCTAGGAGGAGTTATAGTACACCCCCCCCCCACAATGTTAACATTGAACATTTTCTTTCCCGAGATAGGGTTTTTACGAATGTTTGAATGTAATTCAACAACGGTTTTTTTTCCAAAAATAATGGGGTAGGCGGTAATATAAATGGCAATAAGTGTTGTTTTATATGAATGTGAAAAACAAATTTTTAGTAAGTGACCGACATAAAAAAAGATATATTTCTATTTACTAATCTATATGCTCAATTTCTTAGATCCTAGTATCAATCAAAAGAATATTTAATTCCCTTTAATTTAGTATCAGGATTATAATAATCTGGTTATTCAATAACGTAATATGAGGTCAAAGGTCAAATTTTATGCGAAAAAACGAACATTTGTATTAGGGGGTCTATATTAAATGGGAAGCTGTTGTCATGGGCCACTAGATCTGTGTGTAATTGTGGTATTTGTAGATGCCAATATACAAGGTGAATAAGAAAATCAAAGTTAACATTGATTATTTCCTTTCTCAGGATGTTTCCTATACAAATTTTTAAATTTACCTTAATCAAAAAGCAAATAATGGGATAGGGGGTAATATAAATGGCTAAGTGTTGTTTTATGGGATCAGTTTCTTAGATCTTGGTATCAATTCAAAGATTATTTGATTCTCCACAGTTTAAGATAAAGTTCACAACAATCGAATCATTTAATAACGACATATGAGGTCAAAGTTCAAATAATATTGAAAAAAATGAAATTTTTTGTTAAGAGACCTACATCAAATAAGATAGATTTTCTATATAGGCCTACCATCTGTAAAATTTTAGTATTTTTAGGTGCCAATAGATGTTGAATAGAAAAATTGATGTTAACATTCAGTATTTTCTTTTGTGACATGTTATTTTGTGTATTGTTTAATTTTATACAAATTTATTTTAGAGACCAATAATGTAGTGGGGATAAATATAAACGACCATAAATTCAGTTCTCTATGTTAAATTTCTTAGATCTTGGTATCAATGAAAAGAATATTTAATTCCTTTTATACTATTATCAGGATTATTAATAATCTGTTTATTTAATTATAATAAGGGCAAATATTATGCAAAAAACGCATTTTGTAGTAGGGGTCTATATTAAATAGGAAGCTTTTGTCATGGGCCACTAGATCTATGTAATTGCAATATTTGTAGATCGCAATAAATATGATGAATACGAAAATTGATAACATTGATTATTTCCTTTCTCAGGATGTTCCCTATACAATTTTAAAAATTTACACTAGTCACGAAGCAAATAATGGGGTATGGGATAATTTTAATATGCATAAATACAGTTACATGTGATCATTTTTTTAGTACTTGATATTAATATTTTATTTATTTTTGTATCAAGTTTTTAATAATTAGGTCATTTAATGACTTTCATATAAGGTAAAATGTCAATTATTTATTGTCAAAATGTTATTTTTAGTACCTTGAATAGGAACGATTTTCCCAGTTTCAGCGCTCACATGTTGTGTCTTACAAAAATGATGCTTCCACTACATTAATAGGTAAAAACTAAATGTTTGATACAATAAATATTGCTATTTAAAAGCAAACAAAGATTTTATGAAAGTATGCAAAGTTTAGGCACTATTATAACAGAACCTAAAGTTTACATGAGACAGGTAATTAACAGGTTATCACTTTTTTATACTGCAAATAGCAATCTGTGTTGTGAGATTAGCATTCGTCTTCAGAATCACTATTTTCGCTATTAGATAAATCACATTTAGTGGTGTTGCTATCATCGTGACTGTCTTCATCAGATTTCTCTTATGTCCTCAAGTATATCAACAATCTGCAGAGGAATAATTTCTTTTGATGTCCATTTCGGCTCTGTTCCACTTTCTGTTAAGGTCCAACCATGATCATTTATTGGTGATGGTATTTTGGGTTCACCTGTGTGTGCTCATTTCCACAATTCAACTTGATAATTAACTCTTTTAATGTGAACATTTAGGCATCTCTAACAGGCAGGAAGAGTAGAGAAGTCAAACATGATTGATAGATTTAAAGAAATTCCTCCACCAAACCCACATCTTTATAATATACTGTTGCATTTCATTGATGCTAATCATTTGAGGTTTGCCATACATTTCAAAGATTGCTATCTTTGAAATGTTAATTCTTCTTTTTTTATTTGCCGTACCTGTTTAAAATTGATTGATATTCCCTGTAATTTAATTGTGTGATGTAGTAGAATGATAAAAATGTCGCTATCTGGGCTCTGGATTCTGGCATAGATTATTTAAATCCCGTCTCTTCCGTACATGCAATAGAAAACAACCCTAGAATCTGTCTCCTCCTGTATGGATTTGAGGTTAGGTAGCTGTACATCATTTGTCAATTAATGGCCTTCTCCTTCACATATCAGAATTACCTCCCTATTAAAAAGTTTTGGCACAAATGCATTGCTACTCTAAGTTGAATGAATAATCTGTTGATTACCTGTACCTTGATAAATTTAAGTACTATTATGATTGTGCATTGCCTTAAAATAACTAAGGTAATAACTTTCATAAAATCTTTGTTTGCTTTTAAATATAGCAATAGCAATATAATATTGTATCAAACATTTAGTTTTGACCTATTGATGTAGTGGAAGCATCATTTTTGTAAAACACGACATGTAAGTGCTTGATCTGGTAAAACCGTTCCTACTGCAGGTACTAAAAATAGCAATTTGACAAAAAATAATTAACATTTTACTTTATGACGTCATTAAATGATTCATATGTAAAAACTTGATACCAAATTAAAGATGATTAAATGTTCTTTTGAATGATACCAAGTACTAAAAAATAATCATATAACTGTATTTATGCATATTAAAATTACCCCATACCCCATTATTTGCTTTTTGTTTAGTGTAAATTTTAAAAAAAAATGTATAGGAAACATCCTGAGAAAGGAAATAATCAATTTTAACTTTGATTTTTGTAGTCACCCTATTTACTGCCATCTACAAATACTGCAATTACATAGATCTATGACAAAAGCCTCCATTTAATATAGACCTCTACTACAAAATGTGTTTTTTGTATAATATTTGAACTTTGATCTCATATTACATTATTAAATAAACAGATTATTAATAATCCTAATAATAAAATAATCTTTTGATTTGTACCAAGATCTAAGAAATTGAACATATAGAACTGAATTTATAGTCGTTTATATTATCTCCACCCCATTATTGGTCTCTAAAATAATTTTGTATAAATTAAACAATACGCAAAATAACATGTTACAAAAGAAAATACTAAATGTTAACATCAATTGTTCTATTCAACATATCTATTGGCACCTAAAAATACTAAAATTTTACAGATGGTATATAGAAATCTATTTTATTTGATGTAGGTAACTTACTAAAAATTTTCGGGTTTTTCAATATTATTTAAACTTTGACCTCCTATGTCGTTATTAAATGAACAGATTATTAATACAAATACAAATACCACAATTACACAGATCTAGTGGCCCATGACAACAGCCTCCCATTTAATATAGACTCCGTACTACAAATTTTATTTTTTTCGCATAAAATTTTACCTTTGATCTTATATTACGTTATTAAATAACCAGATATTATACTCCTGATACTAAATTAAAGGAAATTAAATATTCTTTTGATTGATACTAGGATCTAAGAAATTGAGCATATAGAACTGTATTTATGGTTGTTTATATTAGCACCCCACTCCATTATTTGTGTCTAAAATAATTGTGTATAAAATTAAATAATGCGTAAAATAACATCTTACAAATGAAAATACCGAATGTTAACATCAATTTTTCTATTCACCTTATCTATTGGTACCTAAAAATACCAAAATTATACAGATCTAATGGTAAATAGAAACACTATCTTATTTGATGTAGGTCACTTACTAGAATTTTCGGGTATTTTTTCAGTAATATTTGAACTTTGACCTCATATGACCTTATTGAATGACTCGATTGTTGTGAACTTGGTTTTAAACTGTGGAGAATTAAATAATCTTTGCATTGATACCAAGATCTAAGAAATTAATCACATAAAACACACTTAACACTTATTGCCATTTATATTACACCCTACCCCAATATTTTTGAAAAAAAAAATCGTTGAATTACATTCAAACATGCGTAAAAACCCCATCTCGGGAAAGAAAATTTTCAATGTTAACATCGATTTTCATATTCACCATATCTATTGGAACCTACAACTACTAAAATTTAACCAATGAAAAATTGACAGCTATTTATGGCTCTGACAAACCCACCGAGTACAGAGGTGTAGGGCATATCCAGGATTTTGGGAAGGGAAGGACTTACGGAATAAAAACTGCTTAACACCTGCCGATCAGGTGCCGGTAATGCATAGAAATTTTGATGATAAATAATGCTACGGTGACAAAGGCTATCCTCCGACAACAATTGCTTAAAAAATGCGACAAATGCTGTGCGACATTTGCTTCGTGACAAATTCTCAAGTGACATTTGCTACGGTAACAAATTACTTAGGCTATTAATACGATTTTAGTCAAGCCGCCACATTTGTCCATAACGTAAACCAATCGTGCCAACCCTGTGCCGCTGTGCCTAGGACTATGTAATTTCTGCGCATGCGATAGAACTTGTTGGAATTACGATCGATTTTTTTAAAGAAACGCACACTGCGTACCGCATCTACCGACACATGTATTTCTGGATAATACATACTACTATAACTAGTAATTACAAATTATAAGTGAATGCTGCGAAGCAAATCCCAGAACCATATTGGAGCAAAGTCTCCGGAGCATTTGCCACCGGAGCGAATTTTGCCGGAGTTTTTGTCGCCGGAACAAATGTCGCAGAAGCATTTGTCGCGGAGTAAATGTCACGGACATTTGTCGAATTTTTCGGAGCAATTGTCGTCGGAGGAGCATATGTCACAGCGGAGCATATGTCATGGAAACAAAAATTTATAATATACCACTTCATAGTTAGGGCTGAGGTGCAAACATTTTAAATGCTTCTCTAGATGATCATAATGGCACTCTCATATATTAAATTGCTTTTCAGCTCTAATTTTATTGCAATTAAAGCATGACCAAGTCTATCTGAAAAAAGGGAATCTGTAGCCTTGGGAAATTTTAGACAGTTAAAATGTTTTCAATATACTGAACTTCGCAAGGATGAACATTCTTTATATTTTTAATTTAATCCAACTTCTACTTTTCATATAGATATTTAAGCCCTAACGCCGCACCCCTTCGTATGCATGGGCAGGCGAAAGCAATATAAAAGTGATCAGGCAAATTTTGAGAGTCCAGACCCACCATGGTTAGGTTTACAACGGAAATCGACATTGGTTAGAATTCAAAGCCTATTTTATTTAGTTTAACACGTTTGAGATCATTGCTCCAAAGCTTTCAGAAAACCCACTAAACTTATTCTGGGTCAATGCCATTTCTGAGCTTGATGTGATGGTTCGTAATTATTGAAGAGCTATTTCATAAGTTTAAAGATAGTTTGAAACAATTGTATTGTGATATTTAACTTTGTGTAATTTAATATTGTTCCATTTTAAAATTATATGAAATTATACTTTTTTCTAAATAACGACTAATGTACATGACTTGTTTTTACTGTTTTTTAGTTTTTTTTTAAAGTGTACAGGATTTTTGACTTCTTTCATACTTAATATTCATAGTTTTGTAAGACGATAGCTATTGCATGAATACATTTTAAACAATTCGAGGCCTATTCATTTGATTATTGTACAGCGATCCGTGTTACGGTTGGTTTTGTTCCACTTTGATCTGTACAATGAGATTCTGATATAAGCTTGAGTGTTATCGGTATGTTTGTAATTTTACTGCTTGTCTTTGTTTTGCTTACAGGTTTAGTTAAGCAAATCTTTCGATGAGTTTTTTTTTAATTTTTGCTCGTCTTCGACAGCCTATATTCAACTCATTTTGTTTTCTTTTGTCGAAAGAATGAAAATAAAATATATAAACAGTGTTCTGTCGGGCAGTCATATTTTTATGTACATGAAACAACACAAGCTTTAAAGAGAGATTGACAGCCAACTGAGGATATGGGTGGTACAGAACAGCTTTGCGTACAGAAAAACGAATTGGTATAGAAAAGTTGCAAGAAGCCGAGGATGCCCAGCAGAGAGGAGACTCAAAGCTTATAAAGCAGTGAAAATGATCTGCATGAAAAAAGAGAACAATCCTGGGATAGGAATAAAAGGCGGAGATGGATATATACTTTACAATATGGATGACGCCTGTAGAAGATGGAAGGATTCTGCTATCTCTTGACTTAAACTTGGCAATCTTTGCGGTCAGAAATAGTGGTGCATATATTGTTTTTTTCCATTATAAATACGAATGAACACATGAAAGATATAATTTAAAACAATACTATATCGGGTGGTTCCCAAAAAAGCGTCACTTATTTCAAACTTTATTAGCTCTGGTTTTTCTAAAGGTACAAGGCTGAAACATTTGCAATAAGTCAATCAGCTCTTTGCCTTTGAATGCTCACAATGACAATGTCCTGCATATGGTACTTTTGTCACAGTGAAAAAATAAAATGTAATGTCAAAAAATGACGTGCCGGATGTTAGGTGTCACTTATGGCACAGTGCCAAAATATCTCCCTTATTGCAGAGGTCTTTACCCAGGGCACAATTCTGTCTTTAAAAAAAATCTAGACGAACTGAAGAAAAAATATCTAAGGCCTGGGGAATCTCTGGATGAGGTGAAGCATTGCGTTTCTTCATGGAAAGATACTTTGCACAGTTTGTGATGGAGGGCACATCAAGCATTTTGTGTGGTTAGTAAAGGAAGTTAAACCTCCTTTCATTTCGGTACGTCAATTTTCGACATGCATTTTTAAAATTTTCATTGTGACGAAATGGTTCGACTAAATACCTTTGAACTTTGGCAATTTACACTTCCCAACTGTGTATGTGTGCAGATTTTCGAGAAGTTAGTTTATTGCATATGGCAGTAAGAAAGGCTTGAATTTAGTGACGTTTTTTGGGCCACTCGATAAAACATCGTTACTAAAACTATTATAACGAAATATTGGTAAGTAGGGCCTAATCGAAGATTGTTAAACTTTTTTCTTTTGCTTAAGGTTATCGTAAAACTTCGTGCTTTGCCTTGAGTTTAATTTAATATCATCCATATACTTACAATGTACATCTTACTGGAACTGCTATATGTTTTCAAGTATTTCTTCTTCATTTAGTAAACACATAATATAAAACGCGAAAATCCTAAATGCAGATTGCAAAACAGGACTACAGTATACTTTGCAAAAAATTATTTTGAAAAAAAACTTTAAAAGTGAAGGAAATGAAAAGGAACAAATGAGAATAAAGGTGGGTTACTGTACGAAAAAAAAAGAAATTAATACCAAAGAAAAAATAGTGGATGGAACGGAAAGCCTTATAGTTCATGTTTACATTCCGTGTAAAATTAAGTTTTAAATCAATCAAAGTAAATACGGTACAGCATTTGTTTTTCAATCTATGCTTAAAGGATAAAAAGGAAAGTAAACATTTTTTTAAAAATTTGTATTTATGTAAAACGTCAAGGGATCATCATTTAAAAAAAATATTTCCACAAAGGAGAAAAACAGATCGAAGGATTATTGCAGCAAACTGTCATAGCCCTGACAAAAAGTGATAGACCTAGAAAAGGGTAAAGAAGAACCAGAAGTCATGGAAAGCCAGATTGTTGCTGCAATGAAGAAGCTCAAAAACTCAAAAGCAATTGACTTGGATGGCATACCAACAGAAGTTTTAAAAGCAGGTGGGGGAAAACAATTGCCTGGGGTTAGAAAAACGGCCCAAAATATGCTATCATGGCTGAAGTTGGAAGGTTTCCGTTACATTAATCTTGCACTTTCAATGTTATTAAGTATTGGTTACGGAAATTGATCCGAACACTTTATTAGGTAAATGTTACGTTTTTCAATTAAGACGGACTGAAAGGAATGAAATTTGTCGGACAAATTATGTTAAAAATACATTAAATTCAATTGGTTTTGGTTACGCATGGCTGTCTAAAAATGTTACTAATAACAAATTGTTCATTCATAATATCAAATCACGGTTAAAGGACATAGAACGTCAAACTTTTCAAAATAAAAACAATTCCTTATCTAGATTAAAATATTTTTCTTCTTTTAAAAAAGACATTGTGTTGTGAAAACTACTTATTAATTTCGGATTTTAAAAAAAGAAACCTCTTCTCAAGATTAGGAATACTCGATCTTGAAATAGAGAGAGAAAGATGGTCAGGCGTAAACAGAGATGATCGATTATGCAAATTATGCTCTTTAAATAAAGTCGAGGACGAATTTCATTTCATTTTAGTTTGTCCGTTGTATCGAAACTGAAGAGAACGTTTAATACCAAGCTATTACTTGCTACACTCTTATGTATTTAAATTCAAACAACTTTTATCAACAAAGAAACAATCATTTCTATTTAAATTAATCTCTCTTTAAACAAGCTTATAAAACAAGAAATGACAATTTGAATATGTAATGATTACTCTGTATTTTTGGGCCAAAGGCCTACATATACTGATTAAATTCCCCTTGTGGGAGCGAAGTAGCAACAATTGAAAGTTAGGAAGAAAATCATAATTGATATGATTTTGCTAGACTGGTATATTGCCAGAGAAATGGTTAATATCAGAGCTACTTAACATTGCACAAGAACAGGACCACCAGCCTCAGCCACCTATAAAGCATTTTACTTGAAATCCCAAGACAATGCCTGTAGTAGCTGCAGTATTACATAAGTCTACAGGTTGCAGATGAGCAGTTTGGTTTTACATTTGGCAAAGAACACATAGGATTTTAGCGCAGTGGAAAACCGGTCTTGAATGGTTATTAAGGATTTTGAAGGGTGTGGCGTCAATAAACCCATCCTTTTGTGCACTCCTAAGCATTATGACACTGCATTGGTTGTGATTAATGGAAAGCTTTATGTTTGAAAAATAAGGTGAAAAGAGTTTTATGTTATAATTTCAATTAAAATGTATTGTCAACCGTAAATTGATCATTACAAAAAACAATATTTTAAGATTTAGTAGAGAATTTATTATTTTCCTAGTAGCTTTGGTGTCATTTTTATTTTTGGTGACGATATTTTTTTAATATTTAGATTTAGAACTTTTGATCAGAAAAATTAATCTTTTGCGGTTTTTTATTCTCCAATTCATTTTAAAGCTTTTTTAGTGTCATATTTTATGTAGTAAGACAGAACTACGATTTACAGAACACTCATTCATCCCACGATGGTAGAGTAAAGGTGCGAAAGGTGCGAACATTTCTGAATACTGCACATCTTTATGCTCTAAATGGCACTCTTGTACATTTTAATGTTTCCAACTTGTCACCATCATTCGCGGTAAAAACTAAACTCATTTCTGAAATAGACCGGCTGAAGATACTTAACTATAAGATAACAGGGCTATAGATACCCAAGAGGTTATCCGTTGCCTATGTTTCTGTGCTCCAAATTTCCCCTCTCCTGTGCCGTCCAGACACGATCTCGCTTATTCATCATCTGATTCAAAGAATACGTATTCTTCCTATCCGCGCCTGACGGGTAGTTTTCGCCAAAATACTTTAACTGATGACGTCATAATTTATTCATAAGTGGGTGGAGTTGCGTTAACAACTACGGTATTTTCTAGATTTAACGTGTTTGGGTTAACACTAGCAAGTTTTACGCAAGTCCGGCGCATGGAAATTTTGATTTTGTTTTTTCGGCGAAAACTATCAGTCAGGCGCGGATCCAAGGGCCCCTTTGGCCTCGGCAAAATAAGATTTTTTTGCACATTTTGGACCAGTAAAAGTGAACCAGAGATAATCTGTAGACAAATTTTACCGGACCCAGGACGACCCAAGCCTATTGCCAACAGTTTACTGTTAAAATCTCACACTCGTGTTTATTTAAATTGACATCGGGCCCCTCTTTCGATGTCTACTGGATCCGCCTCCTGACTGTAGCAACGTTCATTAGGTCAACGACGGGACCTTCAGAAAATGCGTTGTATGTTACTTCTATTTGACTTTTAAAAATTACATTGAGGTATTTGACCCCTTAGGTTAGGGTGTAATTCAACACTTGGTAAAGAGGATTTTATCTAATGGGAACTTTTACTTCACAGCACAGGTTACAAGAACAGTTCTTCAATGTTTGTTCAGATTTTGTTCTTACATAGCTTCCTATGATGCCCTCTTAAGACTTACAGGTATCTGTTATTGATTTTGGCCTATTTGTTCCATAAAAATATCAATTTTACTCTATTTCTAGGTAAGGCAAGTCAATTTCTTCAGACCAGTCATTCTCGAATCGAATTGGGACAGGATCGATGTTCATAAGGTTTGATATTACGTTTTTTGCTCGCAAGTTTTGCCATTTATAACATTAGGAAATCCTATACCATTCCATAATCGTAAAAGCACCATTAATCAAAGACAAGAGAACATAAGCAATAAAACAACTAATATCAATGGTAGTAACGTTAGTGTTATTTTTCAGTTTTTATAGCGTTTCTTTTAATGAGATTCTTAAATGCATTTTTATGATTCTATTTAGTCAAGTTTTTTAAATGCCAGTAAATGTGACTATGAACATCGGGTTGAACCCCTCCAAGGTTGGTCTCATGATTGAAATTCTTGAATGAGTTTATTTCTTAGCGAGTAAACAAGAGAAGCAATGATGGTTAACATTTTTAGAGGCATTGGAATGAAGTGATCATCGCTCTGATGAGGATACGTTTACCTCTCTGCAACTGTCAGTCAGATTTGATTGCTTTATTATCGTCCACAAACCTTGGTAGCCATAATTAACGCATAAAAAGAGCACATTATGTTTAAACCAAATCAAAAACTTAAGAAAATTCAATGCAACATCCAAAGGGAATCAAGAATTTCTATGAGGATCTTGATAATTCTATTTGAAGTAGTCTATAGTGCTTCCAGTTGGTTCTTGTAGAATTTATGTAACCGCATTACATTTAGTGTCATTTCATGCATTAGAGTCCTAGTATTGAAACATGATTCTTTTGAACTGGTATAAAGGTCGCTGACATAACTGCAAGACCTCTGAGGTTTGTCCCTCAAATTGCTTTTATTTTTGCCGTTTTTAACATTTTGTTGCGTTTTGTTGTATGTATAAGATATCATTACAGTTCTGGATCTTGGTCTGTCTGTTTCTGATGTTTTGTGATCGTTTTTTTTCGTGAAATTCCAATGGATATTTTTTTAAGCCGGATAGCTTATTGTACCTGTACTCAACGCTTTTGGATATCGTCGTGTGACATCGTCATGACGCACTATGAATAGTCAAATCCAGCCACCTGCACATAACCTAACAGGGTCTAAGCGGGTTTGCCTTCTGAGCACGATCTTTATTGTAAAATGGCATGTTGTGGTGCTACTAGAAAACGTGATTTTATCAGAAAGCGAAAGAAAAGGGGAGGTAGAAAATTAAGAAGGAAAATAGAAGTGAAGATAACAAGCCGTAATAGAATGAAAGTTTTTAATCGAGGTGTTAATAATAGTAATTTGATCAATATTAAAACTAATAAGCCAAAGAAAAT
>JAOTQE010100420.1:0-13952 GCA_025631205.1 Nesometra sesokonis
TTAACTAATTAGGCACATTTACTCTACCAAATTATGTGAGAAGGTAGAGTTTGATAAGCATAATCAGAATATCAAATATTTTTGTTTTCGAAAAAATGCCATATTTGGAGTTTGTACCTCTTCGTGGTGTTGGTGACGAATTATCGTGAAATAAACAACGCATGTGTAGAAATGTGTTTTTCGCCGTGATGTAGAAGTCCACGAGTCCTATACAACACCATAGTGTTTACTGTATATTTTAAATATAAATTTCAATACTGAATGATTTGCATGTAGTAGTAACAAACATTTACAGCAACAGATTCAGGGATTTACTTTGGTTGCTGTTGACCATTATTCAGTGGCCCAAATTTGATGGACCATCTACAGCATAGTACCATAAGTCCACAGTGTGAATTTGACCAGCAGAAAAATGCTTTTTCATCATATACTGTACCTCTTTGGCACAGGTTATATCTTTTGGAATGCAATTTGTAAATGCTTTACAAATATTGATCCTCTACTAGTTGAGGTCCTATTAGGAATGGCAGCCATTTTATGAACTGCCCTAAACATTTAGGGTTGCCATGGTGTAGGTTGAAACCCCTAAATCCCATGTTTGTTTTACTCCAGACCCTCTGGAGGTTTGCACCAGTTTTCACTGCTGGTTATCTGTAATTTATTACAACTAACCAGCATTTCAATTTCTCTGTTTAATCAGGATCGAGTGTATGTTCAACAAAATGGTGTAGACAATGTGTACAATCAAGGCCTCAAAATATTCCGTATTCAGGTAGTACGTCACGGTAACATTCGAGAACATCTTCGACAGACACTGTTAGAGCTTGTGATGAAGGAACGACGGGGTGAAGTTGTCGACAGGTGAGTTGTTGATGAGATAAATATTAAATTTTTTTTTCTGTGGCTACAGGAGCTCTGGACTTACCAATATGATTAAGTAAATAATTTACATTTTATTGTGAGGGTTCGAAAAAGTTAGCTCTTGATTTTTTTTAAAAATAATTTTTTTATTGTTCTAAACAGGTATTTAGTGTTCTCCCAATTAAAAAAATTTATACTGGTAAATTTTCCAAAAAAAACATGACTTGTCAGGCATGGCTTTTTGGTTGGTTTGCTTTGGCCCTACCCCAAATATTTACATAACTATAGGCCTCTTCTATGAGCATTCCAGTATTCTCAGTAATACTAAAGAGTACAGGAGGGCAAAAATTAAATGAGAATCAAATTATATTGTAATTGTTTTTCAATAGAAAATATTTTACTGGTAAATTGTAATTTTTACCAGTAAATTTGATAGCTATAATCATACTCAAGAGAACATTGGTTATTCAACCCATGCTTGGGTTTAAGTAAGACTTTTTTTTCTGATTGGGCTATCAGTCATAATTATTACAGTTATTCTTAAAGCATGCTCTAATAAGGCCTAAAAAAGTACATTGCTTGCCATTTTCCGCCACTTTCCAATCTGTCTTCCCAAGTAAGTAGAGTGTATTAATATAAAACAGCTCGGATTTTGCTTGCATAATTCTTAAGTGGTATTTCAGTACACTTGGCTTCAGCACTTGGCTCCCACCTGTCCGTACCCAAAACGGTTTAATGGGTGAGGGCAAACTACCCTTTGAAAAAAATAACTCTGTTAACATGGTAGATAATAATAGTCACAAGGTAGATAATGGTAGTCACAAGGTAGATAAAGGTAGTAAACAGGGTGAGCCCTATAAAAATTACCATATCCAGGTATACTGCCAAGGATGGTCAGCAATGCTCTACAAGTATATATAGGAAAATATAACCATTATTTAGAATAAACCTTAAGGCATTAATAACATCAACATGCATGGTAATTACATACTACCTTGCTAGGTAGTTCTTTGTGGTGCTAGGTAGATCTTCCTAGTAATTTAACATGGTAGATCTAGCTAGTCAGATGGTGTTATTTTTTCAAAAGGTAGGCCTTATAATGGGAACAAGGGCAAAAAAAATGAATAAAAATATTGACACATCATTTAACGACTAGAAAATGATTACGAAAAAATAACATAATGACAAAAAACTGCATCATGTCTGAATAAAATAATTTAAAAAATGCCTTCATACAGCATGCTTCACCATAGAGAATGTGACCGTCTGTGTCTGGATAATTTCTGTGGTTAACCTGTAAGCCAATTCTTTAATCCAGAGATTTCCCAAATTATGAAGTCAATGGTATTTTTATATTTTATGCGTGGGTGCTTCCCTTGCCCTTTAAACATGACTTGCATAACTTTGTACTACTATAATATTTAAAAGCTTCAAGACCACATGACACATTTTAAAATAGTTTATATTAATTTTAAAATGCACTTCCCATTGTTATAATTCAAGTTAACAGCTGTTTTTTTTATATATTTTTAATGTTCAAACATTAAATTTATAATTATAAACAGCAAAGGTAATGTGAAGACTAATTAATATACATTGTCTTATTAATGTAAACCCAAACTTTTTAATTGGCAACCAGCAGCTTTTATTAAGTGCAATATTTCACGACATACTATGATGGACAGTAGGTTATGAATTATAGCATGATGTACTCTATAGTGTTGAATGAGATGCTTGGCTGATCATGCTATAGAGTTAAATAAACAATTTAAATAATTCACTTCCTTAGTACTGTCACATTGGCCACTGTTGGTAGAGAAATTACTCATTTTTTAGATTTATAAACTATAATTTATAATTTAATAACAGGGGCAGATCCAGGATCCACCGAAAGGGGGGCGTGGTTGCCAATTTTTTTTTCCTGTTGAGTAAAAAAAAAGAGAGGTAATTTCCCATTTAGGTGCCCTGGTACCCCATTTTGACCGCAATTTAGGTTTTTCTGGTATATTTTGGCCCCGGCGCACCTAATATAAAGGGGGGGGGGGCACAATGACGTTTTGACAATAATAATAGGGGGGGGGCACCAGTTGCTCCAACACCCTTGCTCCAACACCCCCACCCCAGTAATTAAAAAATGTCCTATTTCTTATAATGATAATGTTGTAGGTTTTTTTTTAACTGACTAGTTTCTGGGGATTTCATTTGAGGTCTGTGGGAGTCGGTCTGACTTCAGTTTGAGACTGAGCCAAGAAAAAATGTTGCCTCTATGTGCATGGAAATTACACCATACTTTCTTTAAAACCTTTCCAAAACTCCTAGTATATTATAGGAGATGCAGCCACACTGTTGGCACTCCCCCCACCCCCAGAGTTTAACAAACTGTTAAAAACGTATAAACATTTCAGTTGGTATATTGTATGAAATTTCACAGTAATTATTTATGCTGTTTAATTAAATCCTACCTCCATCAGTTACCATTTCTTTCAACTAATTAAATGCCTAGCCTTTGCCAAGTTATTTATAATTAGGAAGTACTAGAGTCTACCATCTGAACCTATTTCCTTTGTGCCAGTTTATTTTAAGCTACTGACATCTGGATCTGTCTCCATCTGGACCTAAAGTCTTAGCATAATTGCCTAAAACTGGTAGTTAGCCAAGTACAGTTAAACTTGTCTAAATCAAAATTTTGCTAAAAAGTTGATAATTTAAAAAGTTGATAATTTATAATAAAAAGTTTTAAAAAATGGCAACTTTCAGGGTAATTCAATGTCAAATCAACCAAGAACTTTCCTCAATCTCTTGGACTTCGTTTGAATTTTGGAATTTGGTTTTCCATCCTATGAAACATAAAACTGAAAAAGATTTGGTTTTGGCCTACTAATTAGTAAAAAATCCAAGAGGTTGATGAAAATTCTTATTGATTTGATATGGAATTACCCTTTAGCCAGTTTGGCTAAGGAAAAATTGACCTTAGTGCAGAGGTCCCAAGTTGTAAAAACAAAATTCCTGGAGATTTTCTTGTGGTTGTCTTACCACTGTTTCGAAAATCTACCCTTTCTGAAATGTATGCACAAATATCCTTATTTATAAGCTCAACACATTTCTTTTCAAAAAATAAAGTTTCTAACATGCGCTGTCACTGTTAAAGTGTGTTATTACTGTTCACCAAAACTTTACTGAACTTTATAGTTGCTCATTTCAACCATTATTTTGAAATAAATAGGGCAATTTATGCTCTGATTGTGAAAACTTAAAAAAAATTCTGGACAATTTCCTGAAAAAAACTAAATTCCGGGAGAAAATTTGATAACTCCTGGAGCCCGGGAGATTATCCAAAATTCCTGGAGACTCCAGGGCAATCCTGGAGACTTGGGAGCTCTGTTAGTGTGAGTGTACTGTAGTTATTGTATTGACTACCAGTACTTGTAGTCAGTCCAATCTTAAAACTCACTTTTATTAAAACTTAAAGTCAAAAGTTCTGAAAGTGGAACTCCAGCATTAAAATTGCTATAAAACAATTAGTTCTAAACTAATTGACAAAATTAAACAACATTAGAACAATGAGATAATGAAGGAAAACACTTTTTAAGATGTTGCATAAATCAAAAAGTGAGTCTACTACTCATATTACACAATGCTAAAGAATTGGAAAAATTACAGATTTTGAAAGGGCTGTGTGGGAAAACCATATAAAAAATCACATTCAAAATTACCTGTTGTAGTGTAAATTTGGCGAATCTTTCCATTTATGTAAGTTATATTTGTAAATTGATTTTGGTTTTGAAGCACAACCCTTTTAAATTCTCTAATTTTCCTATACATTAACACTGTAATTTGAGTAGTATACTCACTTTTCCACATGTATTTCGGCATTATAGCATTGTCCAAATGTTGTGAAATTTTGTCAGGTAGGTTGCTACTACTTGTTCTATAGATTTATCCATAAACATTTTAATCCCAGAGCTACTGTACCCTTTAAAGTATATGCTTGAACCAAGTGCTGCCCAATTTTCCTGCATACCTCCTAGGTAAGGATTAATAATGAGTTAGTGAAAAGAAGATTTTTAATATAGAACTACTGCATTTGGACCTTTAAAAGTAAGCTTCAACTAAAATATTGTAATTCTAAATGTGTGATCCTACATTAGAAACCCTCGCAATTTTTTTGTTGAGTTCAGAACTGAATTTTAAACGTGATAGGCAGGCGTAATTTTGTATTAAATTATTTTATAATGATTTTTTATTTTTTTTTTATTTTTTTTTAATTTTGAATGCCATTTCATATTTATTTTCTTTACTTCCTTTTAAGATTATATTCCAAGATTAAACATTTAATTTGGTAATTAACTATCATCTTAATTATTAACTTTATAAAAACCATACTTTATACACAAAACTCATCGATCTAAAATAATTACATCATAGACAATCATCAACAAATAAATAAATTAATAAGATGTACCTCAAACATTAATGTACATTGTATAAACTGTCTTTAACATTTTTCTAACTATATTTTCATATCGCTAAAATCAAAGTTAAGTCTGCGGCTTAAGACCCCATAGTGGTCTGTTATTATTAAAAATTTCTTATGCCTGATGCATGTAATCACAGTCTGAATGAAAATTTGAGTAAAATAGTTTTTCTTTTACTTGCTTAATATCTCTCTATTCTTTAGCATTAATTTAAATTTTATTGTAAACAAACGTCATTGGCTGATGTTTGGTATGTGTTTTATACCTAAATAAATGAATACAATTTTTTTTAATAAAAATGTTCAATTGTCATTCCAATTTGAAATTGGATTTGGTACATGAATTTACCTTAAGGCAAACAAAATTTAAAATTAAAGTTAGTAGATTTTAAAATTTGAAATTCATTCATGACATACTAAATTTCTATATTAATTTTACTACTAGTCATTTGTATCATGACATTGCAGGTTGTAAGGCAAATCAAGCCCTAGCCAAGGTTTTGCTTATTAATAAACTTAGAGGAAATTCAGTTATGTTTTAGCAGTCATCCCATGGGAATTAATTACGACTTGAAACGCTATCCTATTGCTACTTTGTGTTGATTGATAAGTTCCGAACAAGTTCACTTAAGAGCTGTAAATTATGTATATTCATGGCTCACAGAATTGCTTTACTAACGTCCCTGGGACAATTACCAAGCACTTGCCTCGGACAACCAAACACTTGCCTCGGACAACCATTGTGTAAATTGTTGCCCTATAAGCAACTGTTAATTAAAGTTGTGAACTGGTTTTTTTTCTGTGAGCGCGATAACTTTTAAAAGACACAAGATATATATCTATATATAGATATTTGGTTAGGATGTATCCTTACCAAATTTTCAGCATCGAAGATCGACTAAATATCTTGGATGAGTTCGAAAATGGGTAGCCCATGTCACATGGCTTGGCTGCCATGTTAGATTTTTCAAAAATCACCTTTTTGGCAACTACTACCATACCAAAGCTTGAAACGTCCTCAAATTTTGAATTTACACTCATTACTTTACCTACTTCAACTGACGAGTTCAAAAATGGGCATCCTATATTCCATGGCTTTGCCTTCATCTTGGATTTTTCAAAAACCACCTATTTGACCACTTACTCCCACACCAAATCTTGAAACATCTTCAACTTTGGAATTTACACTCCTTACCTTACCTGACCGATGAGTTAAAAATTGGCATTTCATGTCACATGGCTTGGCCGCCATTTTGGATTTTTTGAAAACCTCATTTTCGGCCAGTACCTCCATACCAAAATACCTTATCCCGACCAGGCAGTCCAATGCCATTAAGGTCAGGTCAGGTTGGAACCAGATTATTTCATTGGAAAATTTTGTCAGGGATTAATGAACAACAAAGAAATAATATTCTAATTTTTAATGTTGATTTAGAAAAGTCATAAATTATAGTATAAATTAAGTTGTATCTGACTTTCATTCAGTCTATTTTTGCAAAGGAATATATTTTATGCAAAGAAACATGTAAACATTTATAATTCATTTTGATTGTAAATTGTATCTTGCTGTTATTTTGTTTGAAATGATGGTTGGTTGTTTATAAGTCAATGCCCTAATTTCCTAATTAATGTTTATTAGTAAAGTGTACCATAAACATAATAACAGAGGTAAAAACATAATTTTAGCTCTGAAAGGGAGCTCTAGGTGCACTTATTTGATTAAGTTGGATTTTCAGGGATGTCACCACGCTGGACGGTGCTAGACAGCCCCGTCCGGCACTCGACTTTAATGTCCGGCATTTCTAGGCTAGCGACCACCACTATTATTCCTAAGCATTTCTAGGCTAGTGACCACCACTATTATTTCTACCCTTAACAATTGTCAATTTCAGTAAAATATGTGACTGATATGTCGAAAAACAATAGAAATCATAAAAATCCTAGCCTTATTACTAAGACAAA
Source organism: Nesometra sesokonis (assembly GCA_025631205.1). Lineage (NCBI taxonomy): Eukaryota > Metazoa > Echinodermata > Crinoidea > Comatulida > Antedonidae > Nesometra > Nesometra sesokonis. Next base: position 7,298 of record JAOTQE010100420.1, read on the forward strand.
AGATTACAGCTTTTGTGCTATGCTCAGTTTTGTAATGTAATGAAATAACTGCCCTTCTGTAATTGTTCATCGCATGTTTGAACAGCCTGAGTCATTTTGTGCGTATGGCTGGGTCACAGTTCACAAAAAAGGGGCGCTGTTTGCCGTCCGGCACTCAAAAAAGCTGGTGACCTCCCTGACTTTTTTCTGGGATGTAGAGAAATTCAAAGTTGGGTGGCAAATATTTAATGGTGAGCGTGATGATTAAAACCTTTGAAAGTTTTTGACGTCGAAATTAGGCTGGGTGGAAGGATTTAAAATGCTGATGTGGGAGGCCCCGCCCACCTACACCCAGAATACTTAACTAACTTTGTATTTTGAAACAATCTATATGAAAATAAGGTTGATGTGGAGCAAGGCATGGCAAAACCACCAAGCTTTTGCAAAATGAAAAAATAGTCAATATATTAAAGCCCTATTCTCTATTTTATAAGCTTTAAAGTGAGGTGTACATTTTTTAAATCAAATGTAGGTAAACTAAATTATGGAACAAAATATACAAAAGTTCACTTTTGTATTTCTTTATGCTACTTATTGTTTATTAGCTTATTTCTCAAGAACTTCTTGAGTGACAACTTGGAGGTTTTGCCATGCCTTTTCCCATATACTGCAAAATATTCAAGCTACATTGTTTCACATCTTTGTTGACTGAGTATGTCTTATCCAGATTAATGGAAGTTCCAGTTGAAGTGTTTAAATTTATTCTCAGTGGTATAGAATAGGCCTTATGTGTAGTGTTGTTTAGATACCTTACATACCTGACTAGGCCATGCACTGTGGATAATAGGTGTAATGGAATGTGCCCTATAAGCAAAAACATCCTATGTCAGCATGCATTAAGATGCAATAACAACAAATTTAATTTAATAGTAATAATATTTTCATCAGTATCTTAATTGTCATTATCATCTTCAGTACTTAAATGACCCAAGCAAATTCAGTTGGAAAACCCTAAAGTAGCAGCGTGTTTTTGCATTTATTTTATTATTTTATTTTTCATTGTCATCATCATCATCGTCATCATCATCATCATCATCGTCACCACCACCATCATCGTCTTCATCATCAACAATATCATCATCATCTTCATCATTAATTTAACATCATCATCATCATCATCATCAACATCATCATCATCTGTCATTAATATCATAATAATATCATCATAATCATCGTCATCATCGTCTTCATCATCATCATCATCACCATTATCATCATCTTCATCATCATCAACAATATCATCATCATCATCATTATCATACAGTAAGTTTGTAAATTGACATTTTATGTTAATAAGTTAAAAATTATAGTAATATTAATAATAAAATTTTAGATAGATCTCAGTTTATTTCTTTAGTTTATTTTACATTGTAACCTTCTTTTATATTATATCGCTATTACTCAATCAAACATGTACACTTAATTTTGAACTGTTAACTAATTTATATTTCAACTATTTTTAGTAATTATAAATACCTTCCTGTTTCAATCCATCTGTGTCCATATAACCACAATCTAAACCACATATTCATGCATATATGTCTGCCAACATTTAAGTTATGCTTGGGGCAAAGTCTGTTGAGAAACAACACTTTCACAATGAGACCTGCTGAGCTATGTCTGCTATTAGTTAAGATGTAAAATGCAAAATACAGTTAACATTTTATTTTAGCAATTGAAATGGATTCCAAAATAGTAAGATCTGCTGTCTAAACACAGCCTGTTTTGTTGATATCAATATTAATATAAAAACCCATAGGGTAACTATACTATTATAATGTGTTTGTATTTGTAACTTATTAAGATTGATTGGTAGATCGATTGGTGGATTGATTGATTGGTGGATTGATTGGTTGATTGGTGGATTGATTGATTGGCGGATTGATTGATTGATTGGCAGATTGATTGATTGGTGGATTGATTGGCGGATTGATTGATTGATTGGCGGATTGATTGAATGGTGGATCGATTGGTGGATTGATTGATTGATTGGTGGATCGATTGGTGGATTGATTGATTGGCGGATTGATTGATTGATTGATTGATTGATTGATTGATTGGCGGATTGATTGATTGGCGGATTGATTGATTGGTGGATCGATTGGTTGGTGGATTGATTGATTGATTGGTTGATTGGCGGATTGATTGATTTGCGGATTGATTGATTAATTGATTGGCAGATTGATTGATTGGATTCACTGATTGGTGGATTAATTGATTGATTGATTAGCAGATTGATTGATTGGTTAGCAGATTGATTGATTGATTAGCAGATTGATTGATTACCAGATTGATTGATTAGCAGATGGATTAATTAGCAGATTGATTGATTGATTAGCAGATTGATTGATTGATTGATAGGTTGATCGATTGATTGGTAGGTTGATTAGTGGATTGATTAGTGGATTGATTGATTGATTTATTGATTGGCAGATTGATTGACAGATTGATTGGTGGATTAATTGATTGATTGATTAGCAGATTGATTGATTGGTTAGCAGATTGATTGATTGATTAGCAGATTGATTGATTAGCAGATTGATTGATTAGCAGATGGATTAATTAGCAGATTGATTGATTGATTAGCAGATTGATTGATTGATTGGTTGATCGATTGATTTGTAGGTTGATTAGTGGATGGATTAGTGGATTGATTGATTGATTTGTTGATTGGCAGATTGATTGATTGGCAGATTGATTGACAGATTGATTGGTGGATTACTTGATTGATGGGTGGATTGTTTAATTGGTGGATTGATTAATTGGCGGATTGACTGATTGATTGGTTAATTGATTGATTGGTGGATTGACTGATTGATTGGTTAATTGATTGATTGGTGGATGGATTGATTGATGTATTGATTAATTTTATAATAAAATAATGCTTTATAATTAATTTTGTTTATTTTTCAGAGGAGCAGTCCGTAATGCATGTCAAATGTTAATGATGCTAGGTATTGAGTCAAGATCTGTTTATGAAGAAGATTTTGAAAAGCCATTCTTACAACAGTCTGCAGAATTTTATAGGGTAATTTTATTAATTTTCAACAGCAATTCTTTAGTACTTATTTATGTTGAACATTTGTTATAATGTCTAAAATGTAGTCCGAAAGGTCCACTAATCAGCTTCAAGTAAGAAAGTATAATGCATACTCCAAGCAATGAGATACATGCCATCGTGACAAGATTCAATATTTCGACATAAATTATGTCATCATGAGGAATGATGACATAATTTATGTTGAAATAGTGAATCTTGTCACGATGGCGTGTATCTCATTGCTTGGAGTATGCATTATACTTTCTTACTAAAATGTATTTTTGTCCAAGTTTTAAAAATTCAAAATTCTGGAAAGTAAAAGTGTTCATTTTTTATTAATATTTTATTCATATTTCACTCATATTTTTTCCTGATCTTTTTACTAAATACATACAATTAACCCAAAAATTATACAAATCCATGAAGCTATTCTGAAAATAGTCTAGATAAAAAAATCAAATTTCACAAAATACAAAAAAATTCCAACCAGCCCAAATTTTCAAACATGTGGTGTTTGTCTAACACAAAAGTTTAGCACTAACTTTAGAAGTAAAATAAAACTGTAGGAAACAGGGTGGGAGAAGATTCAAATTAATTAAGGATGCTTACATTTTACAAGAGAGTACTAGTGCTTGTAATAAACTTCATGCACTTTATTGCATTACATCTTCTTGGATAAGGAGTATAAACCATAGGTCCAGTGTACACAAACAGCTCATGTGCACTTTAAAGAACCCAGTACATCTTTCGAGATACGTAGGGGCTTACCACTCTGTACTGATCCAAACATGACCCCTTTCCTGGACAGATGAAAGAGCGCGAGTACAATTCAGTACTTGCTGCATGACATGACATGAACTTTAAGGGAGTAGAAAGTCATAAGAATGTGTAACATCTGGTTTATAGCGCCTTGAGTCTCTACTGTAGAAAGTACTATAAATTGAGAATTATGAGAGTTATTATTATTGCAATTATTTGAATGTGGTAATACATATACTGTATGCTTAAACTTTTCTTATATATTTCTTTTCAGAATGAAAGTCAAAATTTCTTAGCAGAGAACAGTGCATCCGTCTACATCAAGAAAGTAGAAGCAAGAATAAACGAGGAGGCTGAGAGGGCGTCCCATTATCTAGATAAGTCGACAGAGGTACACATTGTAGGGGTATTGGAGGATGAACTCATTAGTAAACACATGAAAACTATTGTTGAGGTAGGTTGAATCAGCTAAACTGATGGTAGTCAAATTTTCATATGTTGAACTATATCTTTGGTCCATAGATTGAATACATACTGCCTTCCTTGTGTTTTGGCTTAAAGGTTGAAATACACAGAGGTCTCAAGTCTCTTGAAAATGGCGGGAATCTCCTAATTTTTTTATTCATCTCCCGCCCTTCTGAAAAAATAACATTTTTCTTCTGAAAATTTTAAGTGTCTCTCAAAAATATAGTGGGTCTTGACCTAGCCTAGGAGCAAAATTGGTTGTCCTTTCAAAAAATACCAGCTCTGCTCAGTGTTGAATACAATTTACATACAATAATACAGATATGTTTTTACATATTTTTATGTACTTTTTCTGTGTTCTGTTTCTTGTTGTGACGCGTCGCACATTTGCATGCACAAAGCAGCTGACATAAATCTCCTGATTTTTGACTTCTCAAACTTGAGACCTCTGAATACAAGTTAATACTGCACTATCTTTCGCATTAGAATTTATGCTGTCCCTTGTAGAACATGGCTCACTATGTTCACTCTAACCATTCGCCAATTAGTCATTGGTTAAAACATTTTGAAATTGGCTACACATAAAGGATCTGCTTTGGCCAATTTGTCTAAGACTTGAATCAGAAATATGACCTCTAGGCCTAGATCATTAAAAAATTAAAAGAAAATGGGGTGGAATAAAGATTCATTTAAATAAAACAAAACAATCCACTTAATGGGATGCTAGTCATCACAGGTTACTTCCCAGCAATTTGCCGGTACCCACCCTTCAGCTTTGTATTAATTTATTCAAACATTTGTACAGGATAAAAACATCAAGATGATCTCATACTTGTTTTTCATGTAGTCTTGTCTATTGTAAAATATAATTTAAAATCGAATAAGAATACAGGCGCGGATCCAGTGGGGGGCCCAGCGGACCCTTGCCTCCCCCCCCCCCTTTTAAAACCAAAAAATACATTTCTTTTGCACAATTTTGAATAAAAGGGGCAACCACGCCCACCCGAATCTACGTTGACATGGAAGTTGCCGCCCCCCCCCCTTTTCGGTGGGTCCTGGATCCGCCCCTGGAATACTCAAAAATCATAAACACCAGCTAAGGTAATGACACAGTAAAATACAATAATTAATAACAAGTACAATATAATTGAATAAAAGAAATTAATAATATAAAATACAATGTAAAATGTTAAAATAGATGACATGAGTTGAAGTTAACATAGTTTCAAACAATTAAAATGTATCATAATTTAGTAAAACTAAATAAAATAATAAGTATAGGCCTATTTACAAAGAATAATATGATGAGTCGTAAAACTAACCTTGTAAATAATAAAATAATGGTAATGCGAGTAAAGTGCATTCCGCGTGAGCAACTGGCATGACTGATTGTTGAACTCACAACCTCTCGATTGGGATTCTGAACCGAAACCTCTGCACCAATCGCTCCCATGCAAACTTTTAAACAATATATCATCGGGCGGATTTAGGGGTGGGGGGAGGCCAGCCGGCTCTGGCCCCTCTTTCGGAAAGTAAAATATATTGAATATTATTAACATGGTCTATAAAACAAAAATATTCGGCAAGAATTGATCCTTTAATACGCCATTTCAGGACATCTAAAGTCCAAAATTTTCCTGTGGAGCATGCCCCCGGACCTCCCTAAAACTTTACTCTCTACCGCCCCCCCCCCCTTCCGGCTCTCCCTTTTCTAAAATCTGATCCGCCTCTGATCATCTTTTAATTATAATGTAAATATTATGAATTTTATAACTTTCAAGTTAGATAATATGTTTTGTTTTTTTCAAATTCCTAGATGGAGAATTCTGGAGCTGTTCATATGCTAAAAAACAATAAGAAAGAAGGTAAGGAGTGTATCCAATAGTCTTAGATTAAAAAGAATGTAGTTTCAGCAATTAAGTTGATAATTTGAAACTTAAAATGTTTAGTAAGCGGTTTTTCAAACATTTTCATACATTATGGCAACTAGATTGCTGCTGTAATTTTCGCAGGTCGTGAAATTGGGCTTTGTAGGGAAAATGCCAATATTGACTTAATTTTGAAGGGCATTTAAATGGTACCATCGTGGCCTTAATGCTGGTACCAAGGCCAATTGAAAGGGCACCAAAAACACTGATCTTGTTTAAATTAAAGATAAATTGATTGATCTACATATTACATTCAAAATGGATATAGTGAGTTTTTAGATTTAAGTGGACGTGAATGTGGATGACATCTACTGAATACGCATGTGGACTACCTTTACTGATGAAGCATGAATTTTTACTGCAATATAAAAAGCGAAATTTACGAAACTCAACACTATATTTATACCGTATCAAATTTTAAGCA
>JAOTQE010100431.1:0-13951 GCA_025631205.1 Nesometra sesokonis
GAAAATGAAGAGAAACATTATATGTACTCGATGTCAGGGTCCACCTAAAATATCACGTTTGGCCGCCGGACTATAGCAGTGTATACTCAATAGTACAAATTTCAATGGAAAAACAGAAATCAAAAGTAATGATTATATCCGTTAATTATAAAAGAAAAATTAAATTAAATTTAAAACCAACAACTGGATGTCAACATAATGAATAATAAACATTAGTAATAAACACATTAAAACATACAAAAACAATTAGTTTTAAAAAGGAATATATGTAACAGAGCCAAGCCAAATGAGAAACAAGTCGCAAATGCTAGTTTTCCACAATAGGCAGAAATTTAAAAATGGTTTGTTTTTTTTTAATTTTATTTCAAAAATATACAGTTCATACATTCAGCTTTAATACTAACTTAACAATTTTCAGATATATCATAAAAAAATGCAATTAAAATGACCTTGCTTAGTCAAACAACAATAATTAAATGCAGTTTTCTCAAAACTTACATTTTAAATGTTCAAACTTTGATTGTTTATAACTTCGCAAGGAAACATCGTACGAAACTGATTTTTTGCATGTTAAATATAATATTGTGTAATTTTATACTGCATAAAAAACTCAATTCTCAATTTTCCGACTTATGTCTCATTTGGCTTGGCTCTGCCACATATAGTATATCAACTCTTAGAATATTCTCAAATACTTTGAATATTTGAATATTAAAATTAAACACTTCAACTAAAAACAATGTTTCACCTCTAACAAACTAACACAAACCACCTAGAACTGTGGGAACTCAACACCTGTATTATGCAAAATATGTGATTATGGAGGAATCAAATGTTATAATGCAAAAATCGTAACACCTGGAACAAACACCAGAAACTTAAAATATTAAACACAGCACTACATACGTGACAGAAGGCTACTGCAGGATGGCGGTTGTGAAATACAATGTACACTTAGAGTACTAGGAGACCAGTTCAACTCAAGAACACTCTGCTTGCTCCGAAGTAACCGTTCACCAAGATCGGAATCCAACGGCGCCGACTGCTCATACCTAGAAACTAAATCATCCTTGCGTACAGTGGCGGTGCTCTCCTGTATTCTAGCAAACGTATCCGCCTGACTCTGTTCTAATCGACTGGGCCCTAACTCCTGTTCACCATTTAGCCCACCAGTTTGACTATCATCCTCCCCAAATACTATGTCATCCTCCCCCGTGTCAAATCCATCAGCGTCATCAGATGTTGGCTCTGACCCTCCTGTCAAAACCTCTAGGCTTGAGCTACTCTCATGGCTTTTGAATGAGGTATCAAGTCTTAATAAAGTAGGTGGGTACCTGATGCAATCTTCTGCCGTGGGTGCTACAAAGATAGGGGGGTGCCTGATGCTTTCTTCTTCCCCTGGGGAGGCTGTGCGATACTGATCATCACTTCCCCTTGGTGACTCAACATTAGTTTCTCGACCACCACCATCCGGCTCGGTAGAAATTTTATACTGACATCCGGAACTCGCACTATTTGAACGTTCCTGCCTCATCTCGTTCAGATCATTAACAGTTAGATGGGAGGGGTATGGCTCATGGGCCCTACTACTAAGATGGAGACATGCAATGCTATGTTCTTCGTTCGGTTCTCCCATAAGCCTATCAGCTAAGCTAGCTTGCGATCGCAATATCTCTAAGTAACTGTTTGAATATGTCAATTCATTAATTTCTTCAACCTGTTCTACTCTCTCTAACGGGTAAGTGGCATGCATGTTTAGAGTGGCAAAGATATTGTTCAACTCTGGCGGATGTTTCGACCAAGAATCAGCCTGAGACGATAACTTACCGAGATGTGTAAATAGATTCTTGGCAATTTGAAGTAATGACTGCAAAAAAAAGAAGAACAATTATGTTGATATGTAATTGGTAAACATGTAGTAACACAGTGGTGTCATTTTAAACCGGAGGCCGGCATGAAATCCAGCCACAATTATTGTTGCGCCAGCCAAAATTAGTCTTACTGGATATGTAGAATTTATGAATCCATACATTCTACAGTTAAGTAAGATTGATCCCATCATATATACAACATATTTTAATCTATAATAGGTATTTATGATCATTATTTGACAGCATAGATATAGTATTACGGCTAGATATGTCACATATATTTTATGTCGTCGAAGTCTTTTTATTTGGATTAATTTTACTTTCATTTATTGATAAAGTTTAAACTTCTATGAAACATTGCGTGTGCACAGTTTTGACATAGCAACAGCGTTAGAGCATAACACGATTTGATTGGTTGGATTCCGAAATAGTAGGCGCTTCCATGGAACTGCACTTTGGGCTATCTATTCTGTGGAAGTTCACCATCTAGCCCTAATAATAAATCTATGGATTGACCCCATCATATTTACAACATTATAGGTCTTGATGACCATTATTAGTTGACAGTCAATCTCTATGGGTGCTGTCAAGGATATAAGAAATTTAACAATGAGTGAAATTGAATCCAATTTATAGATTTCTAATTGTATTTATAGGTAAAAATACCTCTCCGAAACACGCTCCCCCCCTCCCCCTTTTTGGGAGGGACCTCCACCATGTATTAATTTTCAAAATGACACCCCTGGTAATAACATATGACGTATTTCATTTGTCACTACAGGAATTATAGAAGAAATTATGTCCCAAACTGTGGCAGTCTGCTATAGTTATTTTTTATAATTTTTGAAGACACTTCAGAAAGATACAACAACAGTGGATTTTTTTATATCTTGTATAACTTATAAGAGATCATTAGATAGACTCAATGTTGCATCCTAAAGTTCAATAAAAATGTCCTAGAATAATCCTTATTAATTTTTATCTTATGAACAACTGTCAGTTTAAGATATACCAGATATTACAGGCATCTTTGTCTTTTTTCTTTATCACATGACGTATCCGCTCCATCTATTCCAAACCCGAGTGAATATAAAAATATAATAATCATTTCACAATCTCTGTTACTGTAAACATGAGTATATTACAATGTTTTTAACAGTTCGAATCACAAAAAACGACCCACCCTCTAGAGACTAGGCCTAGATACAGGCTTCTTGTTATGTTAAGGAATTAAGTTCTAGATTTGAGGTGAAAATCTGGATTAGTGACAGATCTATGGAGGACTAAACCAAGGGTCGATCCTAACATTATATGAAAAGGTGTAGTAAACCGGGCCAATGTTTTTTGGATATTGGAAGAGTCACAGACAGAGACATACAGATAGAGTGTCATTACAATACCCTTTGTATGGGAAGTTGGGGGGGGGGAGGGTGCAAGGATAATAAAACACTTTAGAAACCCTACCCCTTTCCATGTGAGTTGGGGTGGGGGTGGAGTGGTTGCAAGGATAATACAACTTTTTAGAAACCCAATGTATAAAATGCACTAATTCTACTACTAATAATAATATTGACATTTACATAGCGTTTATTGCCAAGGCCTCTAAACGCTTTACAATTATTACCCCCAGTCATTGTGACAAAAACACCTACGAAATACAATCCATTCCATAAGGCATTTGTACCTCCCAGGTCCCCACTTATACTCCTGGGTGGAGAGAAGCAACATGGATAAAGTGTCTTGCCTAGGAACACAGTCGACCAGAGTAAGCCTCGAACCACCGACCTTGTGATTGGAAGCCTGAAACGCCACTGCTGCGGCAACTGACAACATAATAACATGCGATATAGCAAAGAATTTAACACTTTAATCACTCCTAGCAATCTAACACTTCTGAACAGCTCTTACAGCTTTTAAAATTAAATAATGAAATATGAAAGCTAAAGCTATTGAGCAAAACTGCTTGACACACAAGTCAAAATGGATTTCTGTTCTTTTATTTTGATTATCGTAAGCGACCTCCGGTCTAATGTACCCGGGGGAATCGTCCCGAGGGAATATCATGACGCAAGATGTTATTAATCGTTTAAAAAGCGTTATTGTTAACCTAGTATTATAAACGATTTGTGTAGGCGTATGATACTTAACTTGTTAGTTAAAAACAAATTTGAAGGAAGGTTAAGAAGAAACAAATACCTTAATGGGAGAGAGTGTATACAATGTATGTTTAGATGTGTTCATTTATTATCAGATTGGTTGGGACAGATGTTAATTTCAATAGAAATAGAATAATTTGAAGTGAAGTTAAGAAGAAACAAATGTCTTGAATATACTTAATATGTGTAGATGTACTGTATTTCATCAATTATATTACATGGTCTGGTTAATATCAACTTTGTTTACTCCACTCGCGGAAATTCATCTGACCATTGATAGAAACATTACAAAAATTAACATATACATAACACGTATAGTACAATATCATAATATAAAACTGACAATATCAAAAATGGGTGATACATCTGCATTATAAAATCTTAAGGCTTTTGGGCAAAAATCTATTTTTTGTAGAATATGACTACTTCTTGCTGATTATTAATATAAGTGGATAACAATTATCGACTAAATTTAAATTAATTTTTAAGAAATAACAATTTAGTATATAATACGTCTGGGGGGGGGGGGATTGTTCGTGACAAGTTAATTTGAGAAGCTTGCTTACTTTTATCTTAGTTAAGAAAAGCGGGCCTTTCAATTTTAGATTCTAATAATTGCAACAATTTAATAATATTAGTTTATTTTTATAAAGTAATGAAAAATTGTATAGATGAGGTTTAGAGGATGTCGCAAATCAATAAATAACACTTAATGATGAACACGATCAGTATTTACAGGATTAACTAGAAACAAATATAAAAAAATGTATTCATTATAATTAATACTAGTAGAATTACAGTGTGAATGAAGGATTAACTGATCATATCAGGATTAAATCCAGTGGATTATATTATGATATCAGTTGGTCTGGATTATGGAGAGCTGAAGTGGATTAATTCATAATGACTTGGTTTTTGAAATATATACATATACTTTTTCCTGTTGTTGCTATAAAAAGACAACCATACAACGGTTTTTAACAACATCGGAAGGACAGAGTATGGTACTCTGTTTTATTTGAATGCTGGAGGAAGCAAAGATGAAATTCCTTCGGAGAAATAGCTATAAGCTCAGTTTTATTAGCATAAGGCTTATGTTTCATGAGGTGGGTCCACTCTTTAATTGAGTAGAGGTTAACCAGTTTCCAAATGATAATTTCAACATCGATTGATGATCATTTACATTAATATACATGCAGATATGTACCAATGGGGAATTAAATAGTTTTAATCCATTATTTTCTTGACCTAAGCTTCTTGGAAACTGACCTTTAACTGAGACGGTAAATCCTTTGAATCGTACTGGAATTATATTCACATGTAGGCTCAAGTCCCCTTGGGAACTCTACCTTTTTATTTTAAAGTTTCTAACCATTCATTGTTTTCTCCTAAAACTCAGTTCTGCTGTTGAGCGGTAGTTGGCTGAGTGGGTGAAATGCTTTACCAGTTTTCAAGCGATAGTTGGGCGAGTGAGTAAAATGCTTGACCAATTGTTGAGCAACAGTTGGCCACGTGAGTAAAAACGCTTGACCGGGAAATGAAATTTATGCACTGGTTCAATTCCCTTTTAGGGCTAAACAAGTTTTAAACAATCAAGCACCTTCTAACTTTTCCAACTATCACAAAAAATTAATTAAATTGATTGATTGATTGATTGATTGATTGATTGATCGATTAGTTGATTGATTGATTAATTAATTAATTAATCACTCAGATAGGTAGTTCTAGAGATCTAGCTAGAGTTAAAAATATTTGTATAATAATAATATCTGAAATTTAATGAACTACATTGGATCCCTTGGTTTAGGAAATTATATATTAGTATAGGTGTAGGCAATGATATGGCTGGAAGGTGTGAAGGAGAGTTCAGGAATTATGAATATGAATCAAGATTGATTAACACAAACACCAAAGAGAATCTAAAAAAAAACTGATTGTGGATAGCATAATAATAATATTTTGTCAAGAATTAATGACATACTAGATTGGGTTACACAATGATGACTTGGTTAGAAAATAAACCATATGGTATATTGACTGCATAGCGTGAAGGATAGTTCAGAGATTATGAATATGAAAAAAGATAACAGATACATCAAAGGAATAGCAAAAAAAAAAAAAATTAAGAATTATCAAATGTAAAATTAAAAAAGATCACTGGAAATTTCCGGGTAAGCTGCCGTTCTATTATTTGAAGGAATCATTGCTGAAATAATACCTACTTCCTTAAGATGGAATCATAATTAATTAAGTAATCAATGTAGTCCATTAAATCTCAAATTTTATTATTCAATTCTGCCATTTTGTGGAAGCAGTTGGCGCAGCGGTGGTGTTTTGGGCTTCCAGTCACGAGGTTGGTGGTTCGAGGCTCACTCTAGTCGGCTGTTTGTGTTCCTAGGCAAGACACTTTATCCATGTTGCCTCTCTCCACCCAGGAGTATAAGTGGGTACCTGGGAGGTACAAATGCCATATGCGCTGATTACGGCTACAACATTATGAAATAGATTGTATTCATAGGTGTTTGTTCCAATGACTGGGGGTAATAATTGTGAAGCTCTTTGAGGTCCTGGTAATAAGCGCTATATATGTGACATACTATTATTATTATTAAGTGGGATAGAATAGCAAAATTGAAGTTTATTTGGTTTATTTAAAACAGTGGCAGCACCAATACAACTGGTGTTTCATTTTAATTTTAAATTTTTAAATTAATATTTATTTAATAGAATGTTCAGTGATGACAATCAACCATTGTTAGGTTCTGTGCTATTGGTGGTTAAGCACCTGTCACATCTCACCGGATTGCACAAACGGACAGGGTACAGATGAAAAACCACTCATCCGGTAATTTATGTTGGCAAAAGTTGTTGTAGTTTCATCTCGGGAGTTGCAAAGTAACGGAAGTTGAACGGTTAAAACGAACAACAAACGTACAAGAAACGAAACAGAAACGGGTGAACAACAGACTGACTAACGAAGACCAACGGATGCGAACGAAAAGACAACAGATATTTAACGGATAAAGAACGTACAAAACTTAGGAATACCTGAGAACTAACGGACAAACCGGACTAGTACCGACGAAGCAACGGAAAAGAAACGAGGAATAAACGGATACAACGTATCGTTACAGGGGCGTATCCAGGATTTGGACTAGTACTCCACCCCGAAGGCAAAAAGAAAATATTTGCCCTATTTCAAAGTGTTTTTATAGGATCGCTGCCTTTATAGTCTTTTTCCTCTGAAGGAAGTTGCTAATTATCCTCTGACGGGTAATTGAGGCCACAAAATCTTCATATTTATTTACTAATTTTACTATTTCTAACTCTGAGTTTCGGGCAGAGAGCCTGCAGAGACCCAAAATCAGTCTTCAAGCTCTCAGCGGGTGAACATCAAGAAATTTGCATGCCAAATGAAAAAGGGAGAGGAAAAATTCACTGTAACCAAAACTATTGCCCCCTTCCAAAAATTGCTAGATCAGTTTCTGTTGGAGGAAAGAACAACATTGTTTCCGAGCATCACATGTATAAATTCAACAAAATTTGCAACTTCAAATTAAAGTAAATTTTTGTTCCAAATAATTCAAGATTGATAACACAATTATATTGATAAAAAAATGACATTAGATGATAAATATAAGGCCAAGAGAAAAAAATTGTTGTATTGCTCTTTACCGACCAAAAGAAAGTGACTGCAGTAGTTTTATGCCAAAAAAGGTATTTTTAAATTTTTTTTATTAAAGTAAATTTTGATAACAAAATGTATTACTGTTTAAAACTCAATAGTTTTCTCAGACTTCTCCATCCCACCTCACCGTGTCGGCATTTCGAAAGCTTCTTAATAAGACTTGGTTTAGAAAGCATGACACAGCAATCATCCTGTAAGTGGCAAGAACACTTTAGGACGTGACACAAAATTAAAAACAATGTAATAAACTTATTGAATATACCTGTGTTTCTTGTTTTAGTTTTCGCTCTTTCTGTAATGCTAATGTACTTGTAAGTACTGGGATTGTGTACCTGAAACACTGTCTAATCACATCATCATCAAATGGTGTGTAACTGTAAAACAATAATGATAACATTAAATTAAATATACAAATTTATTACTTCATGTATTAGGTGAGTCATATAGCTGAGCTGTTTAGGCAGGGGAACAGGAAATCACAGCAAACTCAACCGCAGTTTCAAGGCCCGCTTGCACCTGTTTCTGGTGGTGGAACCTTGGTGAAACAAACCTTCTAAAGTATGAAATATGAACAGTGACGGTGTCATAATTTCCAGACAGCAGGACAATGCCCTCGACAGACAGGGCAAAAGCCGCTGACAGGGAGGGAAAAAGGTGTGCTTTAGACAGAATTTTTTGCCTATAAACACTCTCAAAGGCGAATATTCCCCCGACGAAACATAAAATTTCTCGCCAACTGGGGGAAAATGTTTCTCAGCGTCGGGCTGTAGCCCCTAGCTCTCCGTAGCACCGCCACTAAATTTAAACCTCAGGCCCAATATATGGGAGTACTTACTGTATAAGAACTCTGTATAGCTTTTAAGGCTTACTCAAGTGTACTAGTCCAGACACGATACCAGTTGCATGACATGACACTTAGGGAAGTAGAAATTTATTGAATGTGACAACTGGGCTATGCATCTTCAGACTTATTATAGTAATAAATTTACCTGACCTAATATTATATCATATTACAAAGTTATACAGAACAAAGCCAGCCACTCACTGCGTCGTGTGACGGTTGTACGATGGTCGCACGACTAAACTGTCGCTCCCTAGGTGTGTGGTTGCCAAACATGATGACAGTCTTCTACTCATCGGTCAATGGTTTTTTTTTAGTGATTTAACAGGGAAACCACTAAAAAAAAAACCATCAGTCGACGAGTATAAGACTGTCATCCCATTCGGAAACCACACACCCAAAGAGTGGCTGGCTTTAAAAAATCGGGGAATCAGAAAAGCTGCAAGCACAAATTACTCATGTATTACTTTCTTAAAAATATCAGTCTGTAAACTTTGCATTGTGATTACCTTTCTTTATTAAGTTTATTAAATGCACATGCAATAGCTACCGCTGCTCCTGTGGCCTGGTTTACTACTGGCACAAACATGGCTGATTTGATCTCTATACATAACCTCTGGTTCAATTCCAAACGTCCAGCCTGAAAAAAATAATAAAGAAATGTTTTTTGGTGGCAATGCGTGACATAATGTACGCTGCCGGTGTCTGGGCCACATTTTCTCAGATTTTGATCTGATAAGACTTTCTACGCCCCGAAGAGTCTCGTCATGTCTTAGCTGCCTGAAAGCAGCTGCTACATTGTTCTGTCCACTCATAGCAGGGGATGTATGGACCAGTACACAGGGTAACCCCTACTCATCTCGAAAGATGTAATGGGTTCTTTATAGTGGACATGAGCCGTTTGTGTACACTTGGGCCTACGGTTTATAGGCACCAGAACCATGGTGCGAGGGGGCTCGAACCCATGCTATTCTTTTTGCAATGGCTCATGGTTTTGCAATGGCTCACGGTTCCCCTGGCTTAACCGCTCGGCCACACAACTCGCACATCACAATGACCTCTTAAGCAAGATTTAAGGAATTAGGCTGATACGCACTAGATAAACTAACATTAGTTTAACGGTGCTCTATATCGGTTGTTCACAACTACTACCACTTCATTACCCTCGAGTGAATCCATGGGCAGCGGAACAACAAATAGCACACTGACAAATGAAGACAGGGAAAGGTCTAAGAAGATGTGAAAAAGGTCGCTATTCCCATTAAATATACAGAGATATCCAAACGTTATTTTATAGAGGGCTTGGTAGCCTAATGAATAATCAGCAGCAACATTCTTAAATGCATATGTGGAAACATTACTACAACAAAAACATGCAAAATATTGTTTTCCTGATGATGTCGAAATATTGAATCCTGTCATAATGGCGTGCATCTCATTGCTTGGAGTATGTATTATACTTTCTTACTTGAAGTTGATTAGTGGACTTTTTGGGTAATGTTTTCCCTTGTTCTATATAGCAGTGAATCGTGGTCTATTGGAAAAAACTATAGAAACAAATTGAAGCCTTTGATAAACCGTATTGGCCGAGACTTTTTTTAAATATCTTTTTTATTTTTCTAGTCGCATCCAACAGCAAGTTACTTGCCACTTACAGGATGAGATCTACGCCCTGCTTTCTTACCCAAGTCTCATTATGAGGCTTGGGGAGTGGCGTTTTTAAGTTGTTTAAATCTAGAACCTTGGGATTGGTGGTTAGCAAGCATGTTAACCACCAAGCTACAGCGCCACTTCCCAAAATACAATAAAAAGTGTGTAAAAATAACAAGGAAAAATGAATGTACTGTCCCTCATTAGAAATAGATGAGCCTACAACTATAGACAGCAGCAAATTTGATATTTTTATCATATTTTACAGCAGTGCAATACCAAACTTATCACAATGAAAGGACGTCAAAATATCCTCTTTTAATTTGCAATTAACAAAAATCAATCAACTAATCATTTTCAATTTGTCAAATTAAAAGGTCAATTTAACCTAGTATGCAAAAAATACAGGTGGATCACAAAACGGGAAAAATGAATGTCATGTCCTGTTTTATGCTATTGAAACTTGTAGAATAAGCCTTCGCATTTTTTATTCCTAAAATAGACATTTCTTTTTAATTTTTAAAACCATTGTTTTTGTATTTTTTGATAATCTAAGGGGAGGGGATATGTTGGGGGACACATTGAATGTGCCTCTCCTGCCTCCCTCCCTCTGTAATGTTTCACAGTCCACACACCCAATGTGAAAATCAAAAACTAACCAATACTGATAAATTGTACACATACAATTTAAACTGGTTATAAAATGCAATTAGAAATTAAGATTTCAAACCTTAATTATTCACAGTGAAACATTCAAAAAGCAACTATGCATCAAACTGGAATTATTCTAACAAATTTTGATTAAGTTATCAATCAAATGCTGACAGCAGCCTTACAAGTAAATCAATATTTTAAAAACTGACTTTTTATTCACGCTAAATGGGACCATTTTAAAGTCCCAAATTCATTAAACCAATGCGAATAGATAAATTTTATTTTCTCTAAGGCGTAACATTTTCATATTTTGTTTTTTTTTCGAGCACCTTTTTGGACAATTACCTGAAAGGAGCAGAATTAAAACTAACATTTAATTCTAAATAATACACAAGGATTATTCATTTAATTTTCTGGAAAAATATTCATGAGTCAGAGGTTGGAATAAAACTACTATTAAAACTATTACTAAAGTATTTTTTTTTCCCAAATTAATTACATTTCAAATTGTCTGCCAAGGGGAATTCTCACTTAACAGCTGTCTATAATTTGTAAATGCAAATGAGTTGCTGAGAAGGTTATTTTGTAAGTTATTGCATATTGATTGGTCTCAAGACTCTGTTTGCGCATCATATTAACTGAGCATGCACCATTGTTTTTAATGCATGCTCTGTATTATTTTTATGCGGTTTAATCAGATTTTTCATACATTACTTGGTAGTTTTTCCTCAATTCCCTTCCCTTCATAGTATATGATTCTACAACCTACTGTTTCGTATCACTGGTCATTCTTGTTCATATCTGCTTAGAGGTATCAGGGTCATATCCAGGAATTGGGGTGCTCAAACTGGGTTGGATTTTGACAAGTAAAAAAAAAGGGCTTTTTCCCCTATATTTAGCCCATTGGCATGTTTTTTATAGTGCAATTTATGATTTTTTCCTCACATTTTAGTCCTCCTCTGAAGGGGGATGCTCGAGTCCCAGATTTTCAAATTTCTATTCTAATTTTAGTGTTTTTCTGTCTCCGCTCAAGCACCTGAGCACCCTCTGGATACGCCACTGGGCAAGATTAAAACAATTATAACATTACCATCAACTTACTTGTCCCCTATTATTACCAATAAAAGAATAATGAAGATGTTAATATGGTGAATAACACTGATAATGAGCCTTCCCTATTAATGAATAATGATGAATGTTGATAATAAAATAAACAATAGAGGAAATTGACCCACTTGGTCAAATGTATTCTAATTTTTAGATATAAGACAAACTGCTAGATGGATGACATCCACGCATCTTTTCTCCCGAGTATAATTTAGCCTCAAATTTCCTGGTAAAAATTACAATTTACCAGTAAAAATTTTGTTTTGTGAAAAATAATTACATATTTTTTGCCTTTAAAAATCCGAAAAATATGTACCTTGTTGTAAAAAGATAACTGACTTCCATTGTGCGCGAAAGCCATGTTTATTGTTGTACTTTCGTCACAAATAAACAAGGCCCTCAACGGTAAATGTTTTCGTGACGTGAACGACGTGACATCACAGTGGCAACGTCAGAGGCAAACATGTGCTTCTCTCTCTGTTTTTTTCATGGAGTTACAACATGCTATTATGTATACGGCAGCCGGTTCTGCTTCTTCTACTCTCTCTTTTCTCTGTATGCTCTGTCTGTTCATATTATAGCGACGGAAGTCGGTTGATTAACATTTTGCATAGTGGCGATGTCGCGTACAGTATCGGTACTGTGTAGGCCTAGCCTAGACATAAATGCTTTAGCAATGGCCAGGCCTAGGCTAACATAAGGTAAGGCAATGATAGACCGTAGGCCTATTAAAGTATTAGGATGTTTTGAATCTTCATTAAAGTATAATTTCTTCCGCGGAATATAGTTTTAGATGGGCTATTTAATTGTAGGGAACCATTTTTTCAAATACACATGTCACTTTGCAAAATGATCATAATTTTCAGTTCGTGTAGAGGGGAATCCCCGGGTAAAGTCCCACCCCCCAATTTCGGTCCGATTTCACGTAAAAGGGGGTGGGATTATACCTGAGGAACTACGGTATTAAGTCAAGACACTTTGAAAGCCTAATTTACTAGTAGTTTAAAATATCTATGATATTCAAGGCACTTCAAGTGTTATGTTCTAGTCAATTATAATATATCTATGATATAACCATTAGATAAAGTCAAGACACTCTTTAAGTCTAATGCTAGTAGTTTATAGTATATCTATGCTCCGATCACAATCCACAAAGTAGTTCCAGTGTGTTGCCTCAATAAAAAATAATTGGTTTAATAATGCAAACAAATTTTATCTATATTCATGGCTCCACTATGACCTGGATGTTGAGTTTGAAAGTACTTTTTATGATGAAAGATTATGATGATGTGGCAATAAGATAGGCATTGTATCATTTTGAATTAAAGAGGTTGACAATTAGATACAGTAATAAACCCATAATTTGTTTCTTCAGCGAGATGATGATAGTGATAAAAACAGCGCTGGTGGTGTTGATGATAATGATAGTGGTAGTAACGTTGATGATGATGATAATGATGATTATGATGATGATGATGATGAAGATGATGATGACAATATTATTATTAATAACTTGATAGAGTAGCTTAAGGCTACAGGAAACAAATTCCTTTAAAATGCAAACTTTCTTAAATTTACAAATTGGCAAATTTAATGTTTTTTTTAAAGTTGCTAGGAGCCCATTGCAATTGGTATTGTCATATGGCAGCTTGTTACCTTTTGAACCTCTGTATCTGATCGTCCTGCTTTTCAATGGGTACAGTATGTCCAGTTGTCCCACCAAAATCAAAATATGGGATCTCACCACAAAATGAGTTGCATTGTAGGAAAATCCAAAATTGAGTTAATGATACATTCTAAAACAGGTCAATATGTGAGGTTTCACCACAAAATGAGTCTCATGGTAGGAAATCCAAAATTGAGTTATTGGTACCTCGTAATAGAGAATAGTATAAGCTTTAAAGATATGTCACCTGAAAATGACCAAAAAATCATCAACATTAATTTTGAAATTGACTTGATCATATCAAAGTAGCATCAAAGT
>JAOTQE010100442.1:0-13948 GCA_025631205.1 Nesometra sesokonis
ACTCATGGCCCATCCGTATAGATTATTGGCGTCCAAATACAATCCGTAACAACTAGGTTTGGTTTCGTCGTACTCGCTCATGTATCGGTTGTTGAACTTGGTATATCTGTGAGAAACCATACTGATTCCGCCTCTGATGCCCTTTTCGATCATCAAGTGCATGTCCATATCCGTCAATAGTTTCCAACTCTACCTCGGTTTTTTTGAGTAACGCGTCCCAACTGAATCCGGGCAGTGTAAAGTAGTTTGCCGGATCGAGTCCGTAAACGTCGTAAGCAGTTTTTCTAAAGTTTTGGAACACGTCTGCCAGCAGTAAAACGTCTGTTTTCAGGTAAAGGTCGTGATAATCTCCGAGGTTTTTACATTCAAAGTGGTCGTAAACCTGTCTAGCGCGCTCGTAGTCTTTGTCGCTTATCCCTTGGTCGTACAGGCTGCTGTAAAATTTATCCTTTCGGGTAATCCCTCATCAAACGAGTCCATGTATTCGTAGAGATATACACCGTTTTTTCGTAACCAATCGCAAATCTTTTTCATCGTAAAAACTACCGGCGATTACAAACTCGTCCATCGGAAATTTTTTGACCAACTTTGCGAGCAATGCGTTGAGAAACTTTAGGGAGTCAATAAACCGCAGGTTATCCAAAGAGAACGAAATATACTTTTCCGTGTTGCTCGGTATGCAGTTTATTTTTCCTTTCATCTGTCCGAGACTCTGCATTATCAAGGGACCGTCGTATCCCGACAGATTGTGAAATATTACGGGTATAGGTGTTTTTTTGTCAACCTTCAACTGGAGATTGCAACGTGAATGAGCCGCTCCGCGATAGACGTTGGATACGTGACAATGATCCCTCACCTTTTGTTTATTCTTTTTCGAGTTACAATCAAAGCACGTGGTAAAAGCATTGTTGGGGTTTTCTCTCGTCTTTTTACACTTCCAACAGTTGTCATCTTTTTTATATTCCGTAAAATTACCTTGACCGCAAATCCAACAGGTTCAAGCTTGTTGAAAATTTTCTTCATCCTCTTTCGTCAATACGTTTCTAGGACCGCCCGCTTTACTCTGGTAAATTTTCATAATATCCTTCTCTTCAGCTGTGAGATCGTCCAAGAAGGATTTTACGCACGTCGATGCATTTTTTTCGTCCACTCTATGTACCTTGTAATTTACAACTCGTCCGTCAAACCTTACCACCACGTACGAATAACCGCACGGGACGTGTTCATTCTTTTTAATAGTGTTTGTTTCATCACTCTGTTTGCAAGGTTTCAGAATACTCTCAAAATCTGGGTAGATTACAAACGGTATTCTTAATCGGTGTCTGTAGTTTATAAATTTTAGAATCTTGTTCTTTTCCTCGACGAGTTTTATCTCTGCCGTACCGCAGTTTATACCCTTACAATCGGGTTGGTGATTTAGCAAAAGATCTTTTCTACTAAAAACGTGTAGACATCTTAGACAGGGATATTTTTGCCATCCTGTCTACTATAACTAGTAAGAAGCGGGCTCATCTTTTTTATCCACATGTAATGGTTTTCGTGTAGTAGGAGATTGATTACTCTACCACCATCTGTTTGCTCATCGCTGAGCCAATTGTTACTGATGTAAAGAGGGTACAAATGACTTTTTGCGTTTGATTCGTCTGTCTCTTGCCAGCCAAAAACGTTTATTGTGAGGCGTGGATTATTTGCCTCAATCTTTTTGACTTGTTTGACTTTTGCGGGAAACTCGATACCTTTCCAGTTGAGCTCGTCGAGATATCGCTCGTATTGCGAGGGTCTATCGACGTGATCCTCGGCCGGATGAAGAGCGCTAGCGATGGCGTACTTGATGCACAGGTCGTCTTTATTCTTGACGTTGACGATTGCCTTTCTGTTCTTTAGCTCGTCGGGGAGTCGGACGTGCGGTCCTTTTTGTTCTTTAGCTCGTCGGGGAGTCGGACGTGCGTGCCACCGCGCAGAGGATTAAACCTGACGATCCTTAGATCGAGATGTACGAGATGATCGATATGGAATCCCGACCCGTTTTCGGTCCACCTCTCGATCAGTTCGACCAAGTGGTTGACCGCGTCATCCAAAACGAGTTGCCCGTCGTAAATGGCTTGTCTAGTGTTGAAGGCAGGAGTTGCCACAATGTTATCCCTTCTCATGTTTATGGATAAAACCAATTGATATCTAACGCGTCTGAACCGATGACCGTTTAATAACCTTTCGATACGATCTCTAAAATTTTCAACGATACGCGGATCGGTAAAATTAGATAAATCTATTCGATAAATTTCTTCTGCATCGGTCGCAACTATCCTCCCAAATCTATGTTGAATGGGCAAAGTAAAGGCTTCGAGCTCTCTGACTAAATTGGATCTGTTTCTCCTAACTCGTCTAGCACGTTCCCTAGCCTCGTACTTGCGTTTTTGCTCTTCTCGGATCTTTTTTGAGCCTCCTCGCTACGTTTCAATCTCTTCTCCAACGATTCGCGAACCTTGGTTTCCACGGCGCGAAATTTTTTCTCGTTCTTCTTGTACCGCTCGTTGACGTGCTCGACAATCAACTGCTCTTCTTCTTCGATAGCATTTAAAACCTCCTCCTGCTCACGTTCACCAATCGACAAACGCGATACTCGTCGCCTAACAGAGTTAAAATCCCGTCTAATTGCATTATTGGTAGCATTAAAACCGCCAGCCAACAAATCGTAAAATTTTTAAACATACTAATTTTATGTATGGCAATATTTCTTTAACTCGTTTTCAATATATAGCAATCGTGTTACAGAGGCTTTTTACGAGGGCGCCCTCTCGGGGCTCATTTTTAAATTGTCATATACTATAATGTATATGACAATCGTGTTACAGAGGCATTTTACGAGGGCGCCCACTCGGGGCTTTGGGTGGTGAGTTTCCCGTATGCTTCCTGTATTCTTCTCTTCTACCTCCGCAGCTAGAACAAACGTTAAATACTTTTGACCTACAACCTTTACCACATTTTTCGCACAGAAAAACGATACTACCAATCTTAACCCTATGCTTGTGATAACTGCAATATCCTTGAAGATTTTTGGGCGCGTCTTGATTTTTACATATGGGTTTGCCGCAAAATTTGTGCGAACCGCATTTTATGTGCCGGCAACCAAACGGTGGTGGTTGTAAAGGTGGTTCGACTTTTTTTACAGAGACCCAATTACGACGCCTGCTTATCCTCTTTGTAACGGTAACACCACCGCATTTGTGACACACTTGATGCGATTTAGACTTGCAACCTCTACCATATTTTTCACACGGAAAAACACCGCCACCGTTTTTAACCCTGTACGTGTGAAACCAGCAATATCCTTGGAGATTTTTGGGTACGTCTTGATTTTTACATCCGTGTTTACCGCACAATTCGAACGAACCTATTTTTAAATGACGACAACGTGTTCGTACCATTTTTTACAACGTAGACATTTTATTTATGACAATTCATTTTATTACATTTGGTGGTAATTCCACCATCTCTTGCGCGTACTGATGCGGAAATAATTTGGTCGCAAGAGTCTTGTTGAATCTTTCGACGATTCCTTGAGATTTGTGAGTACCGGGTTCGCCCACACTCACATTGACACGGTGTTTTTTCATCAACTTGCTCGTTTTGCCTTTAAATTCTCCGCAACGTCCGACGAGTATTTTGTCGTTATAGGTTCCGCTTCCTTGTATCTACTCGCTACATCGACAACGGTCAAAGCGTACTTGTACGTTTTTCCTTTAATTTTATCGTGCTGTAAAAAGAGTAAATCGGCTTGATGAACTTGGTTTACTCGAACGTTTTGCCTTGTCGGTGGTCTTGGAATCGACTTGGGAGCCGGGAGATAAATTTGCCACATTGCTTGTTTGTATAACCACTTTTTTACTACATCTTGCGGAATCTTTGTCTTGGCGGCGAGTTGCCCGATGGCCGTCTCACCCTTCCAATAGTGTTCGGGAGCGTAGTAAACTCGCTCGAGTTTGCGTCTCGAACGCTCAGAGATCATTTTAGTTACTATATTAAATTAATATCATAACCGCTTACGCAGCCGTCTACAAATATTTTATAGCCAAATACGCGATAATACACAATACCCCGACCAAAAAAACAATCTCCGTGTCTCGTTGCTGCTCGCTAGGCGTATAAAAGTCGGACAGTTGCGGTTCTCGTTCGAGTCGTAGCGTCGTCGTATCCCCACTCAATCTATAATACTCTTTCATCGCAGATTCAACGTCCGAAAAGGTTCTTTCGGCGTGTTACTTGCTCACGAGTTTTTCGTTGAGATAATCGAGTTGCGAGGCACGCTTTTTGCTCCACGAATCTCTCGCTCGATTCAGTTGTTCCAAAGCTAGATCGTGTCTTTTTCGTTCTTCTTCACCTCCACTCATTCGACTGAATAAAAAGTTTGTTCCGCTAAAAGCTACGGCGTTTACGATCGCACCTCCGACCAACATTGCTACAGTTGCCATTTTAGTATGTTATTTTTTTATAATCTTATCGGGAATGTAACCCTTAGCCACCAACATGTCTTTTGTCACTGTGGAAGCTACTATTCAACCGGTAAGTTTTGCCGTATCGTAAACGCCAAACTTTTCCAAAGACGGTGCCTTGGTTCCTAACAACTTTTTCGCTATCATTACGTAACCGATCGTTAACGTAGAAACAACCGCTCCGTCGTACAAGCTGTTTACAATTGCGTATGTATCGATTCCACTCATTTTTTTTTTATAACTGAAAAAAATTTATTTACATTTCAAACGGATCCGGCGCTTCCGTCACCGTCGTAGCCGGTGTTTGCGGCGTTGCGGGACTCGGGCGTTCGACCTTTGCTTCCGTCACCGTCGTAGCCGGTGTTGCCGGCGTTGCGGGTGCGTTTGCAGTATACGCATTGTAGACTAAAAATCCTCCCAGCGCGCAAAAGGCGAGATGCGGAACATAACTCGACAACGTTGTGTCCGAGTCTTGCCGCTCAGTCTTTTTTTCCTCTCTCTTTTGTCTATTTCTCTCGGCAATTTTTTTACCCGCTGCAACTCTGTTTGGATTCTTTTTTGTAACTTGCGTAACCGATTCGTCCATTTATTAAATGTAGTAATTTTTAATTTTTATTACTACATTTTACTCAGGTAAGAGAGTAAATTACTTGGGTAAGAGAGTAAATTACTCGGGTAAGCTAGTAAATTACTCGGGTAAAAGAGTAAATTACTAGGGTAAAAGAGTAAATTACTCGGGTAAAAGAGTAAATTACTCAGGTAAAATAGTAAATTACTCGGGTAAAAGAGTAAATTACTCGGGTAAGGGAGTAGTCGTCGTATCCAAACTCTCAATGTAGTCGGATGTGTCGGACGTCCCGTAGCTCACGTGTTTCATCGTGTGCATCGCAACTGAAAGCGGTGCGAGCCATTGACCAAATTTGTAGTAGAGTTCGCACGCAACAGGATTCAATGCCTCCCTTAGGAGCTGATCATTCTCGAGATCATCACCTAGTTTTTCGGTCGAATCAATCGGAAGAATATAGCCGATAACATTCGCGTACATTCTTATCACGCTACTACCGAGTGACTTTGTAACGTCACTCCCCTTTTTCAACTCGAGCATTCCGTAAAGCTTTTTAATTTTGGGTTCGGTTAACGAGACGATTTCTTCCACGGTAAAATCTTTTCCAATGTAGTATTTACTGTTTCCACCGCTCGTAGCAGATTTGATTCGGTCTTTTAATTCGTTCAGAGCTTCCTCGGGCGACAATTGCTGCTCCGTCGACTCGTCTACTTGTCACTCAGTCGACTCATCTACTTTTTTTGCCTTTAAACTCGTTTGCTTTTTGGTCCGGCGCTTGCCGCGCTGCGTAGGCGCCTGCATAGACGGTTCGACCTTTGCTTCCTCTTGCTCTACAAATTTGAGTAACTCGCTCGTTATATCGGTCATATTTGTTATATTTTTTATAACAAATATATATTTTTTATATTTTACTCATCCGATGTGAATCTCCCAACAAGTCGGTCTATCGCATTTCAACAACAACTTGCTTTAACTCGTCGTATCAATCTTGTTTTTGATGCTCTTTTCTCTTCCGCATCTTTTATCACGTCATTCTCCCTCAGACAATCTTAAAAGCTGTCTCTGTCCTTGCAAAAGAAAAGCGCAACCCATCGAACCTGCTCTCTAAAGTCTTTGAGAATAGAATTGTATTTTTGGGTAAGAATCCAAACTGATTTTTCGTGGTGTCTTCCAGAGAACGCGAGTATCGATAATGTCTGTTGCTTCTTTTAAATGTCCTTGTTTGCGCTGCAATCGTCAATCACAAAGAGGGTCTTACCGTCAAACTTTTTGCAGAGATAGGCGAGACAATCGTCCAAAGACTCGCCGGGATCGATCGAAAAGACAATTTTCGTCGCACTCTATCCATTTTCTTTTATAGCTCTTGTTGACGGTAAATGTTGGACAGATGAATACATATTCTCAAAGTAATCTTTGTATTCCGTCTCGAGAAGATTTAATGCGAAAACGGTCTTGCCGCAGTTTGTCGCACCAACTATTAATGTGTAGTGTGCCTCTTTTAGATACATTTTTAATATTTTAAAAATTTAATAATTGATGCCAACGAGCCGGTTATCCTTGATGTTCAATTGGGCGTCTGCGACGACAAAGACGTAGCAATCTATCGCCCCTGACGTCTCTGCGTCTCTCGTCAATTGCAATTTCAATCCGCCAGAATCTGCATCTATTTTTCTTCCTGTTTCGTGTAAGGTATTGTCTGAAATGGCTCTAAGGTCAACCCAAAGACCGTAGTGATCTTTCTTTTGCGTCATGTTGGTTAGATGAGCCGACTTGCAGTCTTGTCTCACAAAGTGCTTTCGAATCTCCTCGTAATTCCTGTAGGGCATCATTCCGCGGGCATAGATTTCGTTTGGCGATCCGTCGATCGTGACGCCGCATTCTTTAATCTTTGGATTGAAAAACTTTTCGGGATCGTGCTCAAAATCATCCTCTCTCTTCTTAAACAACAAAAGAACGCCTTTGATGGATTTGGCCGCCGTGTTTAAAGATATGTTCCAGATTGTTTGGTCTTTGTTTAAAACATCTTTGTGATGCATTAACACTCGGTCAAAGAGTATCACGGATTTATCTTGATATTTCATCTATTTCATCATATTCTAATCTGACGCGAAATTCCCTCGCTATTTATAACTTCGTACTTGAGAACGATTCCCTCCAATTTAAAGGTTGCAGCTTCGTCCGTGGTCTTTATCACATCCTTCGCTTTTCTAAACGTTATTTCGTACTCGAGTCTGTCCTTTAAAACCTTTTGGTTGAAAGGCATGTGATCCGTTAATAGTTCAAAGTCGAGAGGAATGCAAAATCTGTTGCCAAACGCATTCCCTACGGCTACATCCTCGAGAGCTTTGGGAACTGCAGTCGTTGCAGCTTCTACCTTGTCACCCGCGTTTACCCTCAGTTTTCGTTCGTTTTCGCTAGAAATTCCTTGATACGACCAATTATCTCTTTCGTAATCTGTCTTCCACAGGTCCTTGTAGCAGTTGTATACGTCAAAATCGTTGAAGTTGTAAACTTCCTTTCCTTCTAGAGTGATTCTTATTTTTTCGACGAGCGATCTACCAACATTGTTGACGATTGTTCGATTTACATCGGCGGTCGAAGTTAGATTTAGATTAAAGGCGAGTCTCGCGGTACCCGGAACTATGGCGTCGTCGTCGCTGAGATCTGGAAACCGAACCCTCAGGATATCGCCAGGCCCAGCTTCGTTTATCTGATTCATGACCGTGGTAAAGACGCGTTTATCGTTCCTATGGTCAGTGTTTTTAGTTTTCATTGATCTACTAGCGCTTATTTCGTGTAACATTTTTATTTGCAAAACATTATTTTTATCAAATGAGAATTTTTGTTTTGGCTCCATAATAAAAACAATGGATATATCTATGCAAGATTATAACGAAGGTCGTGATGAATTGGACGACTTTGATAATGAACAAGAAACGACTCTCGAATGGGATTACGATCGAGGCGTCAGAGTTGCCGACATAGAACACGAGGAAGCCTTTGCGAGAAGAGAAACGAGGTTAAACATGAGACTTCAATCGTATAGACAATTTCTTCTGGAAGAAGGATATAACGATGTTAAACTGACTGACAAAACAAGATTTACGTTCAAGACAAACGCACTAAGAAAGACGCGAC
Source organism: Nesometra sesokonis (assembly GCA_025631205.1). Classification (NCBI taxonomy): domain Eukaryota; kingdom Metazoa; phylum Echinodermata; class Crinoidea; order Comatulida; family Antedonidae; genus Nesometra; species Nesometra sesokonis. Next base: position 8,194 of record JAOTQE010100442.1, read on the forward strand.
AAAATTTTGCAAACTTGCAACGACAAAAATAAGTGTTGCAGAAGTTAGAGAATACATTGCCGGAGATTACGGTCCGAGTCTGAGAAATGTATACCAAGAGACGGAATGGGTGGAAATGGAAACCCTAAAACCGGACCAAACGCTTCTCGCGATAGAAGACTTGGAAGTCGACCTAAACTAGTCGTCGTTTCAGACTAGTAGCAAAGGAGCGCAAACGGATATCAAAGCTAGAGAAATTGAGGGTATTATGGACGCAATGACCACGATCAAAGATGAACTTGCGCTTTCTCTAGCAAAGCTGAGAAAGATTGACGAAAAAATGGAGGCTTATAAACAAGAATGGGACGAGATGACAGAACAAAACGTACCGGACTTGAGGATCAGATACGAAACTTGCAAATATAAAAAGATGGTATATTACAAGTTGTAGAAACTAATACGGACAAGGCAAAGAGTCAAGTAAAACAGATAAGAGGTACCATAGGGAAGATTTTGGATAAAGACTTAGTATTGAGCGAGAGATTAAAGATTTTGTTCGAGAAACAAGGAATAACTATCGCGAGCATTATTACGGCCATCGGCTCGATCATAGCGTCGCTGATTGCGATATTTACCGGTGGGAGCGAGAGCCCAAGCCCTCCTCCAGCTCTGGGTCCGGCTCCCCCTCCGGGTCCGGCTCCCGAGAAACCCGACGGTTGGCTTAAAACACACCTGAAAAACTTTGCCGAAATTTTAAAGAAGCTCGGCGACAAAGCTCTTTTAGCGTTGCCCGGAATTATCGGCACTGTTGTAAACTTTTTGCTTAAAACAGCCGGTAACATTGTTGGTTTTATCGGCGAACGTATTTGGTTGTTGATTCTGGGTGTTGTCGGGATCGTTTACAATTATCTGAGAGACGGTACTACTACCTCAAAAACCTCGTCAACTCGTAAACCAAAAAAGTAGTGACCGCAAAACCGACCACTAACGAAACTTTGTTGTATTCGTAAACAGACGCTTCATTGCGTAGCTTCGGTTCGGTGGGTCTCGCCAGGGGCTCGGTGGGTGCAGAAGGTGTTACCGGTACGATGGGGCTCGTTACCGGTTTGACGGGAATCGCTAGGGGTTCGACGGGACTCGTTACGGGTTCATTGATGTTGTTTAATCCCAATTGTTGCGAACTACGCTCTGCAATTAGGATTTTATTGTTGTAGTTTGTTGTCGAGGCGATTCTGAGTTCCATATCGCTCGGACACATGTAGAGATTGTATCCGACGACGTAGTTGACTTGGGATCTCGCGTATCGTAAGAAATTTTCGTATCTTTGGATCGAGTCTGGAACATCCACCAGACTGTTTATCGCATCCTCGATGTTGGCTAGAAACTGTTTCTGCGCGTCAAATCCCGTTCCTTGAGTGAGAATCGACGTTGCCTGCGCACCGAGAATAGCCCACACGTAGGTTCGAACAGAATAGTTCAACCTTACTACTCCAGCCTGAGAGAAACCCCTCGATTTATCCAAGATGAAGGATTTGTAAGAGACGTTGGTCTGTTGATGATAGTCTACCGCGATTCTTTTTTTGACTGTGTGATCAACCTGATTTCCGTATCCATAGTCTCCTCCGGAGGAACGAGATCTTCCAACGTGCCAGTTTACGTTGGTCGGAATGTTAAATTCGTTGCAGATTCTTTCGTAGGCCGTCATGTCAATGTTGTTTTCGTACTTGTCAAAATATCTGTCTGTCGGAATCGGGCAGAACATTTCTTGAAGAATTCTTCTAGTCTGATAATAGACATGAAACTTGTAAAATTTTCTTCTGAGGTACGGACCTTGGTTCTTGAAGTGATCGTCGTAGGAAACTCTGCAACCCGTTGTTGCGCACCAGAGGGCAAAGTTGAGTTGGTTCTGAAAGAATCCCATGGTCTTTTCCCTCCAGGCTATATCAAATTTTCTCTGCCAGTATCCACCTGTTCATTCTTCCGACACGTTTCTCCATCTGGATTTGACTTGATCAGGAGTGATCTTTAATGTATAGTCGGCAAAGATGTTGGGAAATCTCACTTGAAACTCGTTCCCAGCGTCTGACACTGCAATCTGGTGACTCGCGAGATTGGTAGTTTTATCAACGGTCGAGTACTTGGTACTCGGATTATACTTGTAATCTGTATATTGGAATGCCATTTTTATTTTATCATTAAATAAAAATGCACTGCGTTAATACTTTTGTCAAAAATGGTGTTACGAACCGGTTCGAGTATCCGTTGGATAATCGAGAGGGAAATATGAGAATAGCTTTAAAAGGTGTAACCAGTTCGGTCGGATATTTAAACGTGAAAAAAGATGCTGACGTTATAATATATTCCATAGTTGAGAGCGACGGTAGAGAAAAATACAAAAATGGACAAGTACTATTAACGATTACTCCGGGTTTTTATACGTGCGAAGAAATGGTATCCAAATTAAACAAAAATGATGCTCTAAAACCATATATCCACCACATACAAATAGAAAAATCAACCGGTAAAGCCAAGTTTAAATTTAAATCGCCAGACGGAACCAACGAAAATTTTTTAATGGTTTTCGATAATGGGTTGACCAATTGCTTCAAACTAGAAGCTAATTATTTTAGATAGAGACAAGTTTACGTCGGTATGTTGGTTTGTCGTCCCGTTCCATTTGAGCTGTTTCTTCACCTCGAAAAAATATCGAGAAAGAACAACTATCTAAATGGACGTGCATCCGATTTACTCGATAGTCTTCCCGTTGATGATACCAAGTTTGGGCAAGTTGTCGACTTTTCCCCTAAACATTTAATTTTTAAACCCCTCCAAAGGGGAATAATTTATGGATTTACATTTAACATAACGGATGAAAAAAACAATGTTATTGATAATGGAGGCGAAAGCTTTACGATCGAAACTGTGATTAATTAAGCAATTTTTATTTTTCCCCATAAATAAAATGCTTGATAAAAACCCAATCAATTATGGTCAACTAGCTGCAGAAGCTAAAGCCGTCGATTCTGCTGAACAATTTAGATTGTACAAGATTAGCGAGATGCAAAAAGCCATCAAAAGTGATGAGGCGGAATGAGAAAAACTGTACAAGAAATATAAAAAAGTCCAATCAATCATTGACTGGTTCGATACCGGCTTGAATACCCTGTCTATCGTTTCCGCCGGAAGTGCAATCGGTGTTGCAAGTACAGTCGTGATGGCTCCTTTGAGCATTGGACTCGGTTCATTGTCTGCATTCTGTTGCGGGTTGAATTACGGAGGAAAATATCTAATTAAGATGTTGGAGAAGAAGATTGAAAAGCACAAAACCTTACAGACTATTTGCAAGACCAAACTAAACACGATCGATAGTATCATTTCAACGGCTATAAATGACAATAAAATCAACGACGAAGAGTTTAAATTGGTTATGAACGAATTTTCCAAGTATCAGAAGATGAAGGAGGATGCAAGAGTACTGGGGAAAAACGCAAATTCTATCGATGAATCTTTTAAAAAAAGATTGATGGAGGAGGCGAGAATGGAAGCAAAAAAGGAAATCTTGGAAAAAATGGGATGAAAAGATTCGAGTTGACTCTTAGTCTGAAGTGGGAGTCTCGGCGAATCGAAGCGAAACCGAAGCGAGACACCCCTCCACCCTACGAGTCATCACGGGCAACACCATCCGCACCTCCTCTAGAGTAGGTAGGTAGGTTTTTGTCATCTGTTTAAGATGACAAAAAACTTGTAAAAATGCCCTTTTACCCCTTTTTCTTCGAATGCGGTAAACGCGAAAACGACGTTTATCGAAAAAGACAATTGGAGTTTTTGGTACTCGGAAAATGTGGATTGATTAGAGAGACGACCGACGGTTGCTTTTTAGTCACGGACGGCGAACCGTTTAAAATACCAACAACTTTTAGCGAACCTATGCGCGATAAACTGTATAGACTTTTGTGGGAAAAAGACGTAAATTTTTTTTAAATGCAACGAGACATTAAAAATTCAATCGAAGGGTGGTCCAACGTAAAAAAAGTAGACAAGTTGAGAATGATAGACAGATATGTGTACGACTTAAAATGCACTCCAGACGAAAAAAAGAGGTTGAGGAGCGTTTTATCCATTGCCATGATTTTACGTTTGTTAAAAACTGACACCGTTGTTGTCCGAGATTTTGAGATAAAATCTATAACGGGAAACGTTTGGCTCACCGAGCTAATAAACCGAGGACCGAGGATATGATAAGGTTTTTTTTTCATATCTCTCTCTACTCGTAAAACGCTACGAAGCATATCGTGTTAGTTTCAACTCCGTTTAAGGTCAAATATTTGACCCCGTGATGTCATTTTATGGTATCTCGGGTTTGTTGGGGAATTTCCCTCAATCGTGACGTCATTTTATGGTATTTTGGTTTGTTGGAAATTCCCCAAATGGTAATACGGTTTATGGTTGGTTACTGGATGGTCCAAAACTGTCATTTCCTACTACTACTGACACAATTTCACAACATTTGGACAATCAGATAATGAAAGAAAGCACTTTCCAAAATAAGTCTTAGATCAAAAAGCGGGTCTACTACTCATTTTACACAATGCTAAAGGATAGGAAAATTACAGATTTTGAAAAGTTGTGTTTGAAACCATATCGAAAAATTACATTAAAAGTTACATTTTCTAATGTAAATTTCACTGATCTTTCCATTTATGTGAGTTTTATTTGTAATGTGATTTTGGTCTTCAAGCACAACCCTTTCAAAACCTGTAATTTTAGTAGTAGACCCACTTTTGATTTGGGATATTTCCAGCATTATCTCATTTTCTAAATGTTGTGAGATTTAATCGATGATGTCATAACAAATTGTTCTATAAAACTTTCTATAGAAAATCGATACAAATTTTAATCCCGGATTTTTTTTTTAATGCGTGTATGCATATAATTGTATAATTTACTACAACAGGACCATATGTAAAAGGTTTAAGATCTATACCTAAATGTTTTTATCCTGTTTCAATATATTTTTGATTGAAGTTATTAGATCTTATGTTTTCTATAATATGGCTACTGCCTTCTATATTTTTACAACTTCACTTTCAACCAATCACAGCATGGGAAGGTATGATTCATTTTTTTAATGTAAATTTGTTGGTCGCATGTTATACTTAGAATTTAACAATTCAAGATCAATCGAGAAAGTAGCATTCAAAAATTATTTACATACAACTATGTTTCATGTAGTTAAATTCAGAATTACATAAAAAGAAGTTAGATAATGTTACAGTGTCTAAATGAATTTAATCAGGGATATAGCTAGAAAAATTTAAGGGTGGACAACATCAATTTACGAGTGGGTGGTAAAGTTTTTAAAAACATATTTGTATCTTTTTCAGAGGCTTAGGGTGGATGAAAGATTGAAATTAAGCTGGATGGAAGACCTTAAAATAAGCTTTAATGTGGGTGGTTAATGTTTAGGATGCACTGGCCCATCCACCTCTGCCCAACATAATTATATCCCTGCTTAATAACATAAAACAATATTTTAAATTCTGACCCCAACATAATAATAAGCAGAGTTAAAAAAGAGGAGGGCCTTGATAAACTTAAACCCACCCTAAAATTGAAATAAAAAACTTTTTTTTTTTGAATGAAAATCTATCAGTAACATTAAGATGGCTAAATATGAACTTAAATTAGGGTATTTCAAAGACCTTATTTTTTGCTTGTTAAAAGCTATACCGACCTCATTCTGGCCCCCTCCCCCCCCCCCCCCACAACCCCCAAC
>JAOTQE010100453.1:0-26097 GCA_025631205.1 Nesometra sesokonis
TTTCAACTGAAATTAAATTGATCTGCAGACGGCCGTTTCACCCTCTAGGGATCGTCAGTGCAGCTAAGGTGTTAGATGAAATGGTGGGACCATTAAGTATAAATTATAATATAAACATATATATTTTTATGAATAACACTTTTTAACCTAGTCTTAATCATGCAAATGCAGCAAACACATACAAATTGTAGATACAACATAGGCCTAAACCATTATATACAAAACTATTTAACATGTATAGTCAAAGACTCCTTTAAAAAAATATTTTCAAATCTTCTCTAACGTTTCAAGCCGAATTTAGACTCGTCTTGGTGACATCTACAGCCACATTAGATAGTCTCTCTTCATATACGTGTCTATGAATGTTGTTTTGTTTGAAGCAAGAAATCCTGTTTTACACACCCAGTACCTTTTGGTTTTTTAGCGAATTGGGAAGCGAATTATTAGCCTCTGATGGTTAATGTCCCCAAATTATGTATAAACACATATTTCTTATATTATTTTCACACCCAGTTTTGAGCCGCTCCATAATTTTTTTTATTTTTCTTCTTTCAATGTTTTATTTTGTATATATTTTTCATTCTAATATAACTTTATGGATAATAATCTTTAATTTAGTTAAAATAAAAATAATATACAAACTTTTTTCTAAATATTTACTTTAAAATATACATAGTCTATGTCTTCTTTACATAATATTTTCAAATCTATTCTATATGTCTCAAGCCGAAGTTAGACTCATCTAGGCAACCTCTATAGCCACATTAGATATATAGCCACTATTCACATAGGCTTCTATGAATGGTGTGTTGTCCGAGGCACGAAATCGTGTTTTACACACCCAGTACCTTTTGGTTCTTTATACCAAAATGGGAAGTGAATTCTGACCAAGAAGTTGTCAATTACTTGTACAAAATAATGTTCTTGTTCATTTTCCGAATTCTCTAATTTGCGTTCAGTATAGTGTGGCACATTTTGTTGGAGTTAAATACTCCTGATCTTCACTATTCTATGTTTCTACTTCCGTAGTATCAGTATCATTTAGGTCATCATACACACTTCATACCTATTTATCAGCCATGGTCTGTAAGTTATCAGGTGTGTCCAAAACAATGCTGTATTAATGTCATAATCCCATCTCCTTACATGTTGTGTATGTTTCTACTTCCGTAGTATCAGTAATCACATTTTGTACATCATTGGTTCATCATACTAATTGCACACCTCTCCATAAGCTGTGGTCTGTGGGTTATCAGATGTACCTGCGAAAATTGCTGTATTAAGATACCCAGCTTTCCTGGTGTATGTTTCTGCTTTTGTTTTGCCAGTAAATGCATCATTCACAGCATCATTTGGTACATCATATACATGTAAATTTAATTTGAGATGTCCATCATCTTCACTGTTGTAGGTTTCTGCTAATTTAGTGTCAGTGATCCTATCATTTCCAGCATTTTTTGGTTTATCATAAATGGTAGTACAATACACTTTAGCACCTCTTGCCTCTGTGTTATCAGAATGAGCGTTTACTGGATAATGCATTATAGCTTGTGGATTTTCATTTTGTTTTTGTTTTTTCTTGAGGAGATAAAGCAAAACGACAACAAGAAAACTTGATACAGTAGTTGTCACTATCAGTATCATTACTGGGATCAAGTTAGTTTCTTTGTTAGTGCAATCTTTGTTACAATTTTGTGGTGTGCTACTTACGTGTAGAGGCATGGTAGTTGCCTTCGTCAGTGCCACAGTTGGTACGTTTGGTAATGTTTTTATGATTTCTTTGACAAAAAATTGTTTGACATCTAATTTTATGTATACTTCAGTGCTCACAACACACTGTAGTGTGTAATTTCCAGTTGGCAAATCATTAAAGCATATTTCATTATCGGTGTCTTCTTCCAGTTCCTCCCCATTTAAAGTCCAACTGTAAAATTTCTCACCACCAGATCCACCTTCTGCATAGCATAAAAAGCAATACTGATTGTCAATGACTTCAGGTGTTGGATACAGTCTCTTGATTTCCACAAGTAATTGAGGGTGAACTTTCAGGAGTATTGTATGGCAAAAAACAATAACCCTAGTGAAAGAATAAGAAGGACAAAAAAAGAATACACCTTCACCAGAGTGGAAACCTTTGAAAGTCTGATTAAAACTGAAGTTGTAAGGAGAAGTAACAGCATGTGCCTGAGTAATATAGTATTCTCCTTGGATCCATCCAATTAAAATGTGTTCTATACGGTCATTGTCTGCTTTTATATTGCAGGGTATAGTTAGTTCCTCCCCCTCAATGATGTCTGGCAAAATATCACATGTAAATGTCCATGTGGATTCAACATAAACACTCCATGAGATTTCAGGTGAAGGTACCGTGTATTGCATATTGTCATCATCGTTACATATTTCAATTCCTTTTTCTTCTTTGACAGAAATAAGCAGTGGACAGTTAACGCGGATCAACTTTTATGTGTCATATTCTTTTAAGACTCTCTGTGTGACATTGTCCTTTACAGTGAAATCTCCAATTAATACTGCATTGTACTTCTTAGTTGATGATACAATTCTTGCACTATGAACACCGTAGATCATATAACTACTATATATATAATCGAATGGAACAGGAACTGCTTCCCCATTGCAATATCTGATAACTACTGGACTGGCCAACAATCCAATGATAACAGTAAAGATTGCTGTGTTCATGTTGAGTCAACTTTCAGCTGTTCACTTATTAAAATCTTACTTTCATAGTTGATGAGAATATCAGTAGCATTCCTTTATTTGATGGTTGAAGAGATTTTAACAATGTCATGGGGTTGAATAAATTCTTTTGATAGATTAATAACTGGAATATCACATGATTTAAACCACCTACTATAAATTTTGTTCCATGAAATAAAAAAATCTGTGGGGCATCACGACTAAACAAAAGGGGCCAGTTTTCCCCAGAATTTTTTTTAGGCTGTAATCGTAAGAGTGTTATGTCTGTGTATTAATACAAATCAGTGTCATACAATGTGTGGAAGACATCGCAAAATTTGAGGTCTCACCACAAAATGAGTCGCATCATAGGTGAGATAAAACTGAGATTATCACCAAAATAGGTCTGAAGTCAAATTTTTGGCAAATTTAGTTTAATCAATCATGAGATGGTAATTACATTTTATTATAATATACCTTTTAGACCAGTTTGCATGCAGAAAAGTGTCCTTCATGCAGATTTTCTGATATTTAGTCTTTCTTTTTAATTTATGGGCCATTTTCTCAAAACCATATTTCCATACATGAAAATTTCAAAATCTCATATCCAACCAACCCATCCACCCAACCAACCAACCAACCAACCAACCTGTCATTAATGTCTCTTGATTATTTCATTGGTTGCTTTTCCGATGGTCACTCACAGGTTATTAAATAATGCGTAATAAAAAAAAGAGTAATAATTTATTAGGATATATTTTGATAAAAAAATAATTAAATCTGTACTTATGGTTTTAAGATTTGTTACACTTACTCTTAAAGTTCACTAAAGTCTGTAAATTAGCAGTGACTATAATTTTGCATAGTCTTTCATACCTGCTAACATTTGCACTATTGAAAGCGGTAGGCCATCTCACAGTTGGCGAGTTGGTTGATGACAAACGCACCAGCGCCTTCATCTCACAGAATTTCCATTCATCTCACCAAAAAAAAGGTCAATTCGTCCGCATTTGCAGTATAGGGGTAAATTAGACTGGAATTAGGTACCTTTAGTGCCATTTCGATACATGTTTTCACATTGTTTGTTATGTTTTAAGGTTCCCCTTATGTACATTTTTATTTTCTTCAATAAATTTCAAAAAGCGGTAGGATTTCCATGATAAAGCCAGGCGGTAGGAAGGTCCAAAAAGTGGTAGCCTACCGCCAAAATCGGTAGGGTTGGCAGGTATGATCTTTTTGACAAAGGTAGAAAAAATACACTTTAGAGATAATTTTTCTTATTTTTTTTTATTGAATTTTAGTTAATTTGGAGATGTGATTTTACAAAATGAAAGTTTAAGTATGTATGTACATATCACTGGATAATTCATTAAAGAAAGTTAAATGCAGTGTTAAAAGAAAGAATAGATGTCAGAACCTGCACAGCACTAATTTAGTATCATAAATAATTGTATATACAGTATTACTTTTTAAACTACCATTATATTTTTTTTTTACCATTATATTTTTTTTTACCATTATATTTTTTTTACCATTATATTTTTTTTTACCATTATATTTTTTTTTACCATTATATTTTTTTTTTTACCATTATATTTTTTTTTACCATTATATTTTTTCTTTAACTAACATCAACTACTAAATTTACCTTTGAACAAAATTACAATTATGGTTTCAGTATTTAATAATTTTTCTTTTTTTGGTTATATAAATTTACATGGGATTAAATGTTCTACATTTAGTTGACAAGTAGCAAACATAACATAGATACAACATATACAGTAGGCCTAAACCATTACATACAAAATGTTTAATGTGTACAAAGTCTTCTTTAAATAGTATTTTCAAATGTTATCTAATGTCTCTAGCCGAGGTTAGACTCATCTAGGCAACCTCTACAGTCACATTAGATAGTCTCTCTTCACATAGGCTTCTATGAATGTTGTCTTGTTCGAGGCAAGAAATTTTGCTTTCCACACCCAGTATCTTTTGGTTTTTTAACCAATTAGGATACGGATTATTATTAGCCTCTGATGATTAGTGTCCCCAAATTATGTATAAACACATACTTCTTATATTATTTTCGTAAACAGTTTTGAGCCAATCCATAAATTCTTTTCTCTTTCTTCTTTCAATCTTTTATTTTGGATAAATGTTTCATTCTAATATAATTTTATGGATAATAATCTTTAAATTAGTTAAAATAAAAATAATATATAAACTATTATTTAAATATTTACATTAAAATATACATAGGCCTAGGCAATACCTTCTTTATATATTTACAAATCTTTTCTATACATCTTAAGTCGAAGTTAGACTCATTTAGACGACCTCTACAATCACATTAGATAGTCTCTCTTCACATAGGCTCCTATGAATGGTGTTTTGTTCGAGGCAAGAAATTTTGTTTTCCACACCCAGGACCGTTTTGGTTCTATATACAAAATTCGGAAGCAAATACCGAGTAAGAAGTTGTCAATTATTTGTTCAGAATCCTCTAATTTGCATTCAGTATAGTATGGCCCGTTATTGGAGTTAAGTACAACCTCCCCACAGACACTTTTTGTCTTAAAATTTAGATTTTTTGCATGTTAATCTACCTCCCATATGTGAGGTGTCACCACAAAATGAGTTGTGTTGTACAGAAAACTAAAACTGAGTTATTGTTGTATTTGGATAGAAGAGATTATAAGCCTTCAATTGGTTTTTTTAATGAGGTTCATAGCTTCAGTATAACCAGAGAAAATTCAGTTTAAAACATGGTTATATGAAATGGTTATATGAAAATCGACTTTAAAGTTTAACAACTGTTGACTTCCTGTATGTTTTACCATTGATTTTGTAAAACAGCCTTTACAAAATTTAGTTAAACACATGTTTATTGTAAATAAACATAAATAGGAAGTGTGTAATCATAAAATGTAATTACTAAACTTAACAAAACAAGAATCTCATTTTTGTGAAATTATGACTTTCTGTCTATTTTTGTGAATATCTCAAAATGGCCCGGTGTACAACACGACTCATTTTGTCACGACATCTCACATATGCGGACATCCCGGGAAATTTAGTGAATGTTCTGTACAACGAATACAAATTTGTGTACAAAATCATTCTTATACTGTAATGGCTGAGAAACATATTACTGAACCAATCTTAAAAAAATGATAAAAATTATTTAATAAAAATATAGAATGCGGTGTCTATCCCTCTATCGGCTGAAATTTCCATGAGAATTCAGGTGAAGGTACCGTGTATTGCATGTTGTCATCATCGTTACATATTTCAATTCCTTTTTCTTCTTTGAAAGAAATAAGCAGTGGACAGTTAACCTGGATCACCTTTTCTGTGACATATTCTTTTAAGACTGATTGATTAACAATGTCCTTCACAGTGGAATTTCTAACCAATACTGCATTGTACCTTTTAGCTGATGATACAATTCTTGCATAATGAAAACTGGTCTCGAACATAGCACTATATATATAATCAAATGGGATGCGAACTGCTTCCCCATTGCAATATCTGATAGCTACTGGACTAGGCAATACTCCAATGATAACAGTAAAGATTGCTGTGTTCATGTTGAGCCAACTTTCAGTTGTTCACTTATTAAAATCTTACTTTCGTAGTTGATGAGAATATCAATCATCAATTTCCTTATTTGATGGTTGAAGAGATTTTAACAATGTCATGGGGTTGAATAAAGTCTTTTGATAGATTAATATCTGGAATATCACATGATTTAAACCACCTACTATAAATTTTGTTCCATGAAATAAAAAAATCTGTGGAGCATCACGACTAAACAAAAGAGGCCAGTTCTCCCCAGAAATTGTTTAGGCTGTAATTGTATTTGTTTGTCTGTGTTTAATACAAATCAGTGTCATACAGTGTGTGGAAGAGATCGCAAAATTTGAGGTCTCGCCACAAAATGAGTCACATCATAGGTGAGATCAAACTAACACATCACCAAAATAGGTCTGATGTCAAATTTTTGGCAAATTTAGTTTTAATCAATTATGAGGACTATGGTAATTTCATTATAATATACATTTCATGCAAGAAAGTGTCCTTCATGCAGATTTTCTAATATTTACAGTCTTTTAGTTTTAGATTAATTTATGGGCAATTTCCTCAAAACCATATTTCCGTAATGAAAATTTTAAAATCTCATCTTTAAGTGAAGATTACAGCATACAATTTGCTCTGTTAGAAAGAATCAATAGCTCAATTTTGGATTTTCCTACCTTAAGACCTCACAAATGTGTGTAAAGCCGTTTCCAGACGCGATGACTGTCTTTTACTCGTCAGCCGACTTTTTTTTATTTCCCTGTTGAATCACTAAAAAACAGTCGGCCGACGACTAGAAGACTATCATCACGTCTGGCAAACACACACACACAGGTTTACTCCAGGACGTAGTGAGTGCCCAGCTTAACATTGTGCACTGTATGAATATATATATGTATAATATGAACCTTTTAATTCACCAAACTACACCCAAAATAATATCTTTATTATTATAAATTGATAATTTTTTAAAATTCAAATTTAGAATAATAAAAAATATACATCACTACAGATTTATTAGTTTAAAAACATGGAAGCATCATAACTAGGATAATTAGAAGTCATGATAAAAATAAATAAATTTGGCGCACATAAATTAACATTTATTGTTTAATGTCGCCTTTGTAATCCCATCAACTCTCCCGAAAAAAAAGGCGCGGACACAAGGGGCCCAACCCCCACCCTTTTGACTCTGAAAGATATTTTTTGCACACTTTGGGCCTCTAAAGAGAGCATCTTTAGAGAAAATATTTTCCCAGGCCCTGGCCTCAACTCTATTTGGCGTCAGTTTACTATTAGATCCCACACCTATGCTTGGCAAATTTGGTATCGGGCCCCCTCTTTCTAGCTTTCCATTATGGAACAAAATAGGCAATAAATTCTTTTGTATTTCTTGTTGTTTATTTGCTTATTTCTTAAATAACTTCCTGTGGGACACCTTGGTGGTGTTACTATGCCTTTCCACATATTTACACTCCTTTCCCCACTTCTTGACTTCTCACAATTGTAAAATTCAGAATGTGATAGAAATTACAGAAACAATCACCTAATAGATTAAAATTAATCAACATATTTTTGCATCCTATAGTTTTCATATCCAAAAGCCATCAATAAGCTTTTTGTTTAATTTTTTATAAACTTTGATTCAAAATTTGTTGTTGTATAGAGGGCTCACTACTGTTTATTGTGTATATCACAATGAAGATTACAACATTTATCTATTATTGCTGTAAATTACTATTGTAGAATAACTAATGCTTGTCAAATAGAATAAATTGTGACTATAGCCTCACAGCTGTGGACGTCCACATTCCTAAATTTCTTCTCCCCATTGTGGTCAGCGCACTCCTGAGAACTTGAATATCCCAAAACTACATGTCAATATTGCTCGTTTTAGCTGGGAGAACCTCCTGTTTTTTATTAATTGGCTCCTGGTCAATTTTCTTTTTCCAGGTTTCTCGCACCTTGCATATTTATAATTTTACATGCATTTTTATCGATAAATACTATAAAAAAACCTCAATTTATGTTACAAATTACATTTTTGTCCTGGTAGAAAGGGGAGGGAATGGGGGATGCATCTTCCCAGGTGATAAACAACTAAAAAAAAAAACAGGCCGGGTTCTCCCCCAGAAATTTTTTAGTTTGTAATCGTAAGAGCATTATGATTGTTTGTGTATTAATACAAATCAGTATCATACTATGTGTAAAAGACATCACAATGTGTGTAAAGCCGGGCACTCACTGTGTCGTGCACACACCTCCGCCAACGTCCTAATTCACTGCTGTATATATTCCCCAAATGACCAAAAAATATATATGGTAAACATTTGAAATACATTCGCATTAAAAAATGGGGGAAAAAAAGAACAGCCAATGCTATAAATAGTTAAAGTACATTAAAGCATTAGACTTGCTCCAAGTCTGTATATTTTAATTGTTTAATGAAATCCAGTGGATGATGAAGTGTTAGTGGTGTGTGGTTTGTTGTTAATATACAGACTTGTACAACAGTGAATGAATTGGGTTGAGAATGGAAAGTGCCGGGCAACATGACATAATGATTAACATGCCATATTTGGCTAATTAGGCCACAGAGTTAACCAATCAAAGGTTCTCAATTTTGAATCTATGAATTTTATGAATTCATCGGTAATTGTGATATATGAATATTCAAAATTTTTCGAGTAGATTAGCCAATCACATGCAACTGAAACCAGGTAAGCGGATAATTATATGCCCATAAAATCGTGGTGGGATATCACGTGACATTGAAGTGTTTACCAAGACGGTGATCCAAACATCAGAAAGGTATGGAGATCCACCTGCTATGGAATGCAATGGGTGCCTTTTGATTGTCTTTTCACAATTTAAACCGAATCACCATCTTGATAATTAAGCATGGCAATGACGGTGATCCAAACATCAGAAAGGTATGGAGATCCACCTGCTATGGAACGCAATGGGTGCCTTTTGATTGTCTTTTCACAAATTAAACCGAATCACCATCTTGATAATTAAGCATGGCAATTAAATAATAGTATTTAAAAAAATGTGGGATTTGAACTTGGAGCTGGCAGCTTGAAAATCACTGTACTATCCACTGTTCCTAACTGGACTGATATGCAATGCTGTGGAATTCAAAGATTTTGTAAATTTACTGCAGAAAACCATCAAGCTATCAACCATCATACTTAACGTAAAATATCAATACTTAATTATTTCTCAATCAAATAAGAAATATATCATATTTGAAACTACATATAGTTAAGTAAAAAGCAATGGGGAAAAGAACAAAATACAAGGTAAAACAATATTACCAATGTGGGGTTTGAACTCGGGGCTGCCGGGTTAGAAAACCAATACACTAACGATTGTGCCAAATTCAAATGATATGCTGTACAAAGATTTTGTCATGTGCCTTTTTTCGACCGATAAATAATTTGCTTTTTGTTGATTTTGAGCCTGTCATACCACTTAAAAATTTAATCAGTTCTAGATTGTTAAAGAAAAATTTTGGTCAGGTTTCAAGTGTTTCTGATGACAACTATGGATTGTAGGCTGTTCGCAGATAAACACACTCACCGACAGATAAACAGGAACGAAAACAAAACTTTGCCAACTTAATTGGCGGAGATAAAAAACGAAAATGTTTGGTGGTTATACCCAAATCAGTACAGTACCAAGAATATTCTGTTTCTGACCCATAACATTATCACCATGGCAACTCTTCCTTAATTAAACATTGTCATGGGTAAACAAACAATACATTAAAACATTAATGAAGCATTTCTTTTTACACCTACCTGGTTTAACATACATCCCTAACAATGTCATATTAACACCCACATTGTTTCTTTATTTTAGTTAGTATAAAACATATACTATTCTTGCCCCATATACAAACATTAACAATTTAACCACAATCCACTTCCGGTATGTTATACTATTTTTTTTTCTTTTAAATTCAGAGCATACATTGTTCGGAAAAATTTTTAAGGGAAAATTAATTTTTTGAGGAATTTAATATTAAATAGAATAGTAATGAGTATATTATTGCTACAACAAGTACTTCTTGTTTCACTAATAATATCTATATTATCTTGTATTAGCACTAACCTAATTCTATAGTCATTTAACACTTATTAAGATATCAAGTATTAAGTTCCATTATTACTAAAATCCCATAACTTAAAAAAAATAAAACATTCCAAATTTAACTATTTTATTGTGTCACATACAACAACAAGTTTTCTCACCATTTACGAGATACTATGTCACGCTTTCTAATTCAAGTCTCATTATGAGGCTTAGGGAGGGGGACATTTAGATTGAGGAAATAACCTAGAGTGCAGCTAGGCTCGAACCTGGGACCTCAGGATTGGAAGGCAAGCATTAACCAACAAGTGACAGTGCCACTCACACATAATAATAAATAATAATGAACATTTAGTATGCGCCAGTATCCATCTTAAAGATGCTCATGGTGCAGCGACACATGCAAATAAGAAGTACATAAGGTATTAAGGTTGAAACTGTTCTGAGCTCATCAGAAAGGTCTTGAGTTTTTATTTAAAGTATTTCAGTGAGGATGAATTTTTGACAACTTCTGGTAAATGTTTCCACAAAAACGAAGCTGCAAAGGCGCATGATTAGTTACCCTAGGATTTTTAAATATTTGGTATAGTAAGAAGTTGCCTGCCAGTTGAGCGCAGTGAACACCTTGGGGAATACGGAACATGTAACACTTTCTTTTTCCATATCACTTCCAACAGCGTGTTTTCTCGCCAAATGCCACATACAGAATGAGAACTACATGATGCTTTCTAAATCAAGACTCATATAAATCATCAACAGCTTCCAGGGAGGCATCTAGGAGTTGAAAAAGCGGTGTTCCAAACCCTGATTGGATTTTCACAAGCAAAAAAAACCCTTATCTACCTTATCTGACTCACTTTATCAATGTGTAATAATTTTCTTTATGGTTCTTTCAATACAGGGGAAGATCCAGGATCCAAAAGTGTTCTTTCTTCTGGACCCCTTCGGTTCAGGTGAAACTCCTTTCCTAGTGAAAATCCCACTCGATAGTAAAGTCCTTAATTTGTAACATTTTTGAGTCCCCGTCCTCTGTGACCTGGGGCGGATTTAGAGGGGGTGCAAAAGGGTGCGATCGCACCCCCTAAATTGTGCATTTTGAGTAATATTTTTTTCCAAACCTGTGTTTATGAGAAACAGGCCTACAGTCATACACCATGTCTCCGATCCTTGGTCAAGTATAAATAAAGTACATCGTTGTTTTTTTGCTAATTATATTGTTTTTATTGTATATAATACCACAACTAAAACGCCATCGAGCAAGGCCAGCCAAAACAACTTAGATCCATGGAACATTTCCACGCTAGACTAGTTTCAATAAAACATGGCCGGCGGAACTAGGGGCGCACAGTGCCCGGGCTCCACCCACTTTTTTGGCGGAACATATAATGTCTACGCAGATCCCTAAATGTTCAAAATGACAGATATACACTTTAAGTATTAAGGTGTAATTTTCCAACATCTAGAAATCCAAATTTTCTCACCTCAGACTCAACCATGGGGATTAAAATTGATTTAGAGATTGCCGTAGAGGTTATGTATTATTTGAGCATCAAAAAGTCTTACAACTTTTTTGTCTCAAGATGTGGATTTAAGCAAATGGCTTCCCTCTCACTTACATCTACACAAATTATACGAAGAGAGCTCAGAAAGTTATATCATGCAACACTGCAAAGTATCTGATTTGTCACCTAGTCCAAGCTTCGAAACCAAGGCTGATCTGGAAAACGGGACATTTTAATGGACTCTAAATTTGTCTTTTAGCATATAAAATAACGCAAATTTTTCTGAGGCCGACAGCCTCTCGAACCCGACCCGGGGCCCTCGGTGGCCCCAGCCAAAATTACTTGCTTCGCTAGCAAGTTCGAACTTCGAAACCAAAAAAGGCTGATTTGGAAAACGGGACATTTTGATGGCCTCTAATGTGTCCTTAAGCATATAAAATAACGCAAATTTTTCCTGGGCCTTCGACCTCTCGATCCTGACCGGGGGCCCCCGGCCCTAGCCTAAATTGCTCGCTTCGGTTTCGCAAGTTTGACCCCACACCCTTCATTCCATCCTGGTTGCGCCCCTGTTACTATATGCATATCAGTATATTATTCCGGTGTGCATGGGAACATTTACGGGGCCCACAAAATCTATTGCATAATACGGAGTATCCTAGGCTTACTAAGTTTAATCCGAACTTCGAAACCAAGACAGGCTGATCTGGAAAACAGGACATTTTGATAGACTCTAATGTTTCTTTTAGCATATAAAATAACGCAAAATTGTCCAGGGCCCTCGGTCCCCAAAATTGCTCTTTTCGCTTGCAAGTCCGAACTTCGAAACCAAAACATGCTGACTTGGAAAACGGAACACTTTGATGGCCTCTAATGTGTCTTTAAGCATATAAGCGGCACATTTTTTCAGGCACTTCGGCCCCTGGACCCAACCGAGGGCGCTCGGCGGCCCCCTGGCCCTCAGCCTAAATTGCTCGCTTCGTTTACGCAAGTCTGACCCCAGACCCTTCATTCCATCCTAGTTGCGCCCCTGTTTAATAGGCATATCAGTATATTATTCCGGTGTGCATGGGAACCTTTATAGGTTCTGTATAGTTCAAGATGCTCTGTATGAGCGTCTAGAGGTTTATTATTTTCAAAACTTTTCTATGGGTCCCCCTCCAAGACCCACCCTTGGCGCAGTCAGTCTTTCTGTGCTCTTCCCACTAAAATAGATTTGGTCTATCTGGTCTGTGCCCCGCCCCCACCCCATTTGAAAATTTCTGAAAACCCCTGTGTCCCCTCACTTTCAAAACCGTTACGCCGGCCCTGTGGATAATACCCCTAGCGCCGATAGTTTTACCGCAACGATGCATGATCTATTTCAAAACACCCGACTTTGTCCTAGCTTGGCGTATTGTAGGCCGGCCCAGAATTTAATATCTTAATCGCACCCCCCTTCACAAAATCCTGCATCCGCCCCAGGTGACCAACAGAATCTCTAGGCTTCTACTACTTGACATGTCGAAACCCTTGTGCCTCAATTTTCTTATTAAATATAAGAGATTAGTTTGTTAATATCCAGGGAAGTGCATCATTCTAACCTTTTCTGCACCCAAACTAAACTATGATCGGGCTGATGATTAGTGATTTTTTGCACTGTACGGTAGCCCAGTTAGAATGGGACTAATGTTTTTCTCTTCTTTAAACCACCAAATAGCAGAAATGTGTTATTGTTGTTATATTATAACAATTTGAAAGGATTTTAAAAGTTAACTCCACCATTAACTTGAGCATTTAATAGTGCCATATTTTAAGATTGTTTTTTTTTTTCTCCGAATCATCACAAAGTTGAGGTGGGGGATTTTTTTGTTCAAAGGATGCAATTTCAACTTCAATTTAAAAAGTAAAATAGTACCATTTCCGAGTATACTACACCAGAGAAGTCCTGTTCTGTTTCTTTAAAATGATGACATTTTCGTCACCAAATTTTGTTAAATTATTTCTGACACTTCGGAAAATATTTGAAAACTGTTTAAGAGTGTAAATTCAGAACATCTAGAGGGGTATATTCTAATATTTCCCCAAACATGGTGGGCCTAAGGTAGGTTTACTACGTCCTTCCTTTTTTCTAACATTTCTGGATTCGACCCTGCCCAGCAAACCTTTTAAACAACCCTGGGTAGGTTCCCCCTCTCGTAAATGTCTGGATCCGCCCCAGTCACTCCTCCGCAAATTCCTACTACTGCTCACTTTGGGACAATGTCCATCGTTATTTTATACTCGCGCAAATACAGTATTAGGCGCGGTTCCAAGTGGGGCCAACCCGACCCAGGCCCCCTTTTGACTTGGAAGAAAATTATTTGAACTTTAAAAAATCGTTGTTTGTAATAAAGTATCATATGAAAATTGCCTTTCAGATACCCAGGAAATGCATCTTGTTTGAAAATTGGCCTACGGGACACTAAACCCCTAAGAAACGAAACGGAATTTGGCACCGAGCCCCTTCTATCCGGCAACGAGCCCCTTCTATTAAGCTCTGCTGGATCCTCCCCTGAATATGATGCCCATACCAGATTATGATTTATGGTAATGGGAGGGGTGGGACGGAGATTAAATCCAGATTTTAATTTCACAGGCAAAAAAAATGCCTTGCAAATAACAGGTTCGACTATCTGGGAGTCCTTATACACAGCCGTTGTGCATTAATTTTTATTAGTCCGTTTTTATTTCTACCAAAAAAGCGTTTTTAGTGGGGTTTAAGCCTGTTAAGCCCATCCTTAAATCTGCCCCTGGTATTGTACTGTATTGTAGACCCCTTCCTAGTAGTTTTTGTGTACACCGTTGCGAGCTTGAGAATCGTTCATCCTAATTTATGTTAAGAAAATCCAAAGCATTTCAAGTGAATATGAAAGGAAAAACAATCATGAAAACAGTAAAATGAGTAAAAAAAAAAAAAAAAATCGGGATTTCCACAAAAGTGATGCGTGCGGGGGTGATAAACTTTTTTTTATGGGGCCTAATAGCGACAAGTAAATCAGTTTCCTATAGTAAATACATAGAATTCTGAAAAATATACTTTTGTTAAATTTTCTACCAACTTTATTGTATATATTAAATTGCCCTGGCGTACAACATGACTCATTTTTCCATTACACCAATTTAAAACCTACTGTATTATGCAAAATGGCGTGTTAAAGAGCTGTGCCTAAGGTGCTCAAGCACACCCATTCCTACCCTCCCCCATTATAGGGAGTACTATACATAAAAATATTGAGGACACCCTTAAGGGGAAAGAGCTCTTATGCTGGAGGATAAGGACATTCCCGCATAACAATTTAGTGTAGAGTACTTTTCAAAATCTGATATTTTTTACTATCTTGTCTAGATAACTGAAGGATGAGATAGAAGTCTATCAAAATGCTCTCCATATTCATTGCGGTGGTGATTGCCGTTGTGGCTATTGTTGTGGTAAATTTGGATTTCTGGATCCCACCGGTAGATATAAAAGCAGATGAACGATATCTATCGGTGGGTGTTCTTGAAGTTTTAAGTGAAACTGAATCGGAGAGGAAACAGTTTAAGGCAGATGAACTGTGGAGAGACTCTGGGGCTGTTATTATGGTTGTTCGACGGCCTGGATGATCCTTGTGCAAGGAGGTATGTACTCGAGGGAGTGACGGCGCCAGGATTTCCCCGACGGCAGGGCAAAACCTCCGACAGGTTGGGCTGGATTGGGTGGCCGTGTCCTCGGTGTTTTAATTTGACAAGCAAAAAAAAAAAACGTTTTCGCGTGATTTTTAGGCGCTTTTGTATGGTTGGGGTTTGTCTGAACCTTCAAAAATACTATACAGAGCAGATGCGTCTCTGACGAAACCTTCAATTTGTTCCCAACGGTGTCAAAGGTCCCTGACGGAGGCTATGCCCCCCCCCCCCCAGTGCCACCACTGACTCAAGGTATAGCTAGAAAATCCAAGAGTGGCAGATTCTGAGTTGGGGTGGGTCGGGGTTGGGGGGAGATGTGGGCTTAAAGAAGCAGGGGCTAATCCTGCTGAGTTAGAAAGAGGGTGCCCAGTTCCAAGTTTGGAAAAGCACAGGTGGAGAAAAGCAAACTGATGGTAACAGGCAGGATAAGGGCTCACCTATATCCAGGGAAAGTTTTTCTCTACAGATCCTCTCTGGTGCACTTTTAAAGGCCCAAAATGTGCAACCTGGCCTCCACCTTGGACCCCTGCCTGACAAGGATTTGATTTTGATGAGCAAAACGCTAGAGGTCTGTGTGCAGAAATATCTATGTGTCTTGTAGCTGGCACAAGTGTGCGATTTTAACAGTTAACTGATGGCAATAGGTGTGGGTCCAGTGCCCGCTTAGGGCTCTGGAAAATTTTTCTTTATAGATGCTCTGGTGCATTTTTACAGGTCCAAAGTGTGCAAAAATTATTATTTATTTTGCCGAGCCAAAAGGGGACCTGGGTCAGTCTCCCCCCCCCCCCTCCGCTTGGATCGGCGCCTCTTGAGCTCCCCTTAATTCCACTCTTGGAATTTGTCAACTCTGGCATGAGAGGAACCAAATAATCAGTACAGTTGAGAATACTAGTGAAAAAATTACCATTTGATCTGACATTTAACAACATTCGAAAACAAATTGTGATTTGTTTTCGCCAGGGGGTCACCAGACCCAGCCCCCCACCCCCCACTTTTGACTTGGACGAACAGTACTTGTTTGTAAAAAAAATAATTGTTTGCAATAAATTATCCATGGAAATTCCCTTTCAGATACCAAGAAACCCTGTTTAAAAATTGGCGTCAAGAGGATTTTAGACCCTTAAAAACAACACAAATTTTGGCACAGGGCCCTCTCTATCCGGCATCAGGCCCCCTCTATCCAGCTCTACTAGATCTGTTCTCAGTGGTGGACGCAGGGGTGTTGCCCTAGTTGCCCGGGCAACACCCTTAATTTTATAGTTTTCTTGTAATAACATACACAATCCGAAAGTAGTACAGCATGGTTCAACTAAATGTCCATTTCATCACAGGCCTATATCATTATTGAAATTTCTTGGGGTGGCAGAGAAAAATTTTTATGCTCATATTACTCACTGAACTCTGTCGTGGGACACAGATCGCCCCAACTATAGGATGTTGATTCTGGGCAACCCCCTTAAATTTATTCTGCGACCGCCACTGGTTCTTGAGAATAGTATTCTCAGTTGTACTGTATTCTGTACATTTCAAGTTAGAGCCAAACCAAATCCTGAAACTAGGACAACTACCCCTAGACAATCACCCCACAGACAACCACCTTCTGTACAACTACCCGTAAACAACTACCTTCCTAGGACAACTACCCCCTAAGACAAATACCCGCTAGGACAATTACCCCACTAGGACAATACCCTAACCCTAACTGTAACCCTAATCCTAACCCTCAATCTAACCCTAACTGTAACCCTAACCATAAACCTAACCCTTACCTGCTGGTGGGGTGGGGGATAGTCATCCTAGGGGTAATTGTTCAGGGGGTAGTTGTCCTAGGGGGGTAGTTGTTCAAGGGGTAGTTGTCCTGGGGGTACAGTAGTTTCCAAGAGGGTAGTCGTCCTAGAGGGGTAAATGTCCAGGGGGTAATTGTCCAGGGTTAGTTGTCTGGAGGGTAGTTGTCCGGATATGCCAAATCCTATCTACATGTAGTAGTCTCCCTGATGCAAAAATATATGATTTACTAAATTCATGGTCATATTTATTTTATAACAATACAGAAGGTACAGTATACACAAATTGAAATAAGAATTTATTTATTTTTCAGGAGGCTCTTGAGCTGTCCTCCCTTAAGCCAGAGCTTGATTCCCTTGGTGTCCCCCTGTATGCTGTGGTGCATGAGGCTCTTGGTTACAAGGAATTTATACCCTACATCAAGGGTGAAATATTCCTTGACAAAAAGGTAAGCGATAGACCTTCATTAGGTATACATTCTCATTATAGAGTTTCATCAATTTTACCCTACGTTTTCAAAGAAATATAGGGTAATTTTGAATTAACCACCTCACTGACTTATCACATTAAATGTTTATAAAGGACAGGAATACACTGTACAGCTAAGTAATCAAGTGGAAACTAAAACAATTATCCATCTGATAAGACTTTACAGAACTGTTCAATGGTGTTGAACACCTAATGTTTACAGAAATTTGACTGCCGTTGGGGCATGGTATCATTGAGGGGAAGAATTCTTATCCTCTACTTGTATCGTAGTATTCTGTGGAAATAACTAAACAAAATATGAAGCTAGTCATGGCAAAACTACCAATTGTCATACAGGAAGTTATTGAGAAATAAGAAAATAAACAACAGGACATATAAACAAATACAAAAGAAATTTGTGCATATTTTATCCAATAACCTCTGTTATAGATGTCTGATTTTGAAAATTTACTCCTCATTTCAAAGCTTGTGAAAAGTGTAATATGGTTTTATCAATAACTCAATTTTCTATTTTGCTACAACTTGGTGGTTTTCCATGACATGCCTAATTGGTGTTCAGGGCTAGCTTTTTTTACTAGCCCAGTGTACAATGGCTAGTGAAAACTGCACCGGGCTGGGGAATTTTCATTTTTACTAGCCCAGTTGGCTAGTAAATACAATTTTCAAGCAGTCACTTTTACACTCTGTAGATTAAATTGCCACAAACGTGCTATTTGAATTGCTTGTGGGCTGTTAAAATGTAAAATCAACTTGCCCAGTGGACTAGTCAAAACAAAAACAAAAATCGAGTCCTGGGTGTTTTAGATAGCTATTTTTATTCAAAGGAATACAATGAGAGTGAAGTGCAGATATTGTATCACCTGTCATTGACCTTGGCCTATCCTAGGAAAGAGTTGCTTTGAAAAAAAATGCTTTGCATAAATTCTTTTTTAAAGATGTATTGTCACTTGAAAATGATCAGAAAATAATCAACATTAATTTTTAAATAACTTACTCATATCAAAGTAACATCAAATTTAAGAACTTGGGACTCGAAATTTGTGTATTTAAAAATACAGTGAAGAACGACCAAAATTTAAGAGGCTTCCAGCCTTTTTGATATTTTCGGCTATTTTTTAGCATGTAACAATGCAAAGTATGGGTAAATATTGTTTAAATGTACCCTAATTTCTAATTTCATGGCCATAACTTATGTATTTCTTTAAAATAAGCAAGTTAATTTTAAAATCTATTTTTTGTCATTTTTCGGGTTACAATACATCTTTAACTTTTCGGAAATATATTTAAAATGCAGACCTTCCAAGGCTCGGTGTCATTGGTCATGTTACCATTTTAATTAACAATTATTTTGTGTATTTTCCAAGAGCTTTCCGCTGAATGTTATAATACACCATAGACTATATAAAAGGGATAAGAATTCTTCCACGCATTGACGTCACATCCCCAACGATAGTTCAATTTCTGGAAAGGTCTATAAATGCCATAGGTAATGAGACAAACTGTAATTCGACAGTAATGCATCAACTTTTAAGGTGTAGATGTGGCTGTAGTTTGATCCGTTACTAATGTCTCTTTCCCACCTTGGTTGATTTCATACAATAATTACACAACTTCTACAAGTTAAAAACTTGTAATTTATAAATAGGCCAGAAAGGTCTACAGATGACATAAGTAACAAGACGAACTGTAATTCAACAGTAATGCATTAACTTTCAAGATGTAGATGTCGCTGTGGTTTGTTCTGTTACTTAAGTCTCTTTCCCACATTGGTTTATTTCATACAAAAATTATGCGAGTTCTACGAGTTAAAAACATGTGATTTATAAATACACTGGAAAAGTCTTTTGGTGACATAATTAACAAGTTGAACCGTAATTCCACAGTAAATGCAACTTTCTATCCCGAGTTAATTTGAGTGCCCAGAGTACTAAATGAGTTTTGAGTTCAGTATGAGTTGTTAATGTTCAAAACTTACCACCATGAGTACAGAGCTGCTATAAGTAAGAAGTCAAATTATTGAATGTATACTAAATGTATTTTGAAGATAGTGCAATGTAGTAATTTAAGTTGAAGGGCATAGAGGAGTGATTTTTTTTATTTTATTTTTATTTTGTGTCACATACAACAGCAAGTTTTACTCGGCACTTACAGGATGCGATCTACGCCATGTTTTCTAAACCAAGTCTCCTTATGAGGCTTGGGGAGTGGTGTTATGTCGTGGGAACCAACATAGCGTTCAGCCAGGTTTGAACCCAGGACCTCGGGATTGGAAGGCAAACATGCTAACTCCGTGAAGATGACTGACAAATGTGGAAGCAAAGAATTAATAGCACAAGAATAAGCACACGCGATGTTCCCGTAATAGAATGGAACCCTCAAAACGGTTTACCGGACAAAAAATGTTTCTGCCACATGCATGGGGGTGGGCTGCACATTGCGAAGAATTTGAAATACTCTTGGGTAATGGTAGAATATCACATTTTTGCGAGTGGGCTGTGTGAACTGTAGAATACAGGCTTTGAATAGTGCGCCACTATAAGTGTGGTAGATAGTGGTAACCCCAGAGGCCAGAAGAAGGCAACTGTATGTCATGTGTTACTGAATAATTCTCTTCAATAAAAGGAATGACATGATTTACAGTTCTATATATATGGTATATGATGACAATAAATTATCTATCTGTATTATTAAATTAAATATTTTATGATTTTCTTTTCTCATCGTTAGAAACATTTCTATGGTCCTGATCCTGGACAGAGGAAGATGGGATTGGGAGGGATTTTTCGCATTAGTTCATTCACATCTGGTTGGAGAGCCTTCCAAAAAGGAGTACCTCTTAACTTGAAAGGTAGGTACCATCCAATGTGCATGTAAAAAGCAATTCTTTAGATTTTTTTCAACAATAAAAAAATTCACAAGGCGAAATGACAAACCATCATGCAGACATGTATAAGCTTCTACAGTACTACCCAATTTAATATCTCATTTTAATTCAAACAGATATTTGTGTCATGACGAAATGAGTCGTATTGTACGCTAGGTCATTTTGAGATATTCACAAAAATAGGTAGAAAGTCATAATTTCACAAAAATGAGATGTTTGTTGTTTTGGAAGGTTTATTACTTAGGTTTTATAATTACAAACCACCTATTTATGTTCATTTACAACAAACCTGTTTTTAAACTACATTTTGTAAATGCTGTTTTTCAAAATCAATGGAAAAACATACAGGAAGTCGCTAGTTGTTTATCTTTGGAGTCGATTTTCTCCAAAGTGTGTTTTATGGTGTGTACATTTCAAAACACTTTTTCTCTGGTTATACTCCACCTATGAATCTAATTTAAAAACCAAATTAAAGTATATAATATCTTCTAACAGAATATAAAAATAACTCAAGTTTCAATTTTTGTACAACACGACTCGTTTTGTGGTGACACCTCACATTTATCAGCACAGATATTCCTGTTATTCAAATAGACAAATGTACTTTTAACCTTATAAAATAAAATAAACAACTGAATGTTAAATGTATATTGTAACAACTATTTTTAAAATTCTCTATTGAGTCAATTTCATGTCTCGGGGCTCCTAGCGTCATCATTAAATAGACAGTGCTTCTATGAATGGATGTCTTGTCGAGAGAATGAATGTAATTGTCCAGACCCAGTATTGCACAATTCTTTATACAGTCCATTGGGAGTCTACTTCATCTAATTAAACATCAAAGAATACCTCTATTTAAGGGTCATTATCACAGCAGGCAATGTTAAGTGTTTAAAAACCATGTTAGAAATTTTTAAATGGTATTGTTAATAAAACGTAGGAATTATTATTATCTTAGTTGTAAATTATAAATAATTATTATACATATGATTTTGAACTTTTAAAATCAATGACTTATCTCAGAAGTCACAACATAGTTTTTTTGTTTCATTGTGTCAGTCTTGTTTTATACTATTCACTATTAATTACCTCCACTGTTAATCTTGTTACAAAATTTCCTCAAGCGGTAATAAATAGAGATAAGAAGAAATTGGCAAAATCTGGTTTCAAAATTGCAAAATTGGTTAAGGCTATGTTCAGATTCATGGCTTACGTAGAGCTTAGCGTAAGCTAATCTTCGGCGTAACGACCAGTGAGTTTGGACACAAGGCTTAGCGCAAGTCACAAGCAATTTTAAAATTGCCGTCAGTGGGTATGACCAGTGATCCGTAATTGATTGGCCAATGCAGACCAATTGCAAATTTTTATTGGACAATACCATCCAGGTGTGCTAAACCAGGGATTGCAGGAAGCACACGTTAAGCTCTGGATTAGGTACTTAGGCTATGTTCAGACTCAACGATTAAGCGGAGCGTAACGTACGCGGCATACGATTATCTGTGTCTAAACTAGCCGGCAATTAGCGTAAGTCCCTAATCCGGAGCGTAACTTGTGCTTCCTGCAAACCCTGGTTTAGCGTAAGCTATGGAGCTACGCTTTGTACACCTGAATGGTTTTGTCCTTGTGTTACGTTTTGTCCAATCACAATTTACAATCGGTCTGCATTGTACAATGAATAACGGCTTACTGGTCATAGAAAAACCCACTGGCGGCAATTTTAAAATTGCTTATAACTTTAGCTACGCCTTGTGTCCGAACACCTTGGTCATTACGCCGCAGATTAGCTTGCGCCTTGCTTACGCTAATCTCCGCTTAAGCCATGAATCTGAACATAGCCTTACACTAATCGGCAGCTAGTTCAGACACAAATAATCGTACGCCGTATACGTTTGCTCCGCTTTATCGTTGAGTCTGAACATACCCTAAGGAAAGAGTATCCTCATGAGAAATACTGTTGGTCATATGAATTTCAAAGTTCTATACTTGTACATGGGTGCCCCCCCCCCCAGTGGTAAACTCAGGGGGACGCCCCCTCCCCCCTAAAATGGCACTCCAACCAAAAAATCCACTTCAGGGACCAAGAAAGCACGAAATTGGAGGCTATAACGCTTTTTTTTTTTTGCTCATCAAAGCGGGCCGGGGTAACCGAGCAAAGTTTATAAAATTCAACTTCGTCCCCCCTAATCCAAAAACGTTCCGCCGCCCATGGACTTGTAATCAGGGCACATATTTAGGTGCAAACAGTAGTATAAAACTTTTGTAAATTGAGAATTTAAACATTTTTTTTTAGGTGATGGATTGACTCTAGGGGGTGTGTTTGTAATCGGATCGGGCAGACAAGGAGTGCTACTGGACCACCGGGATAAAGATTTTGGAGATTATTCAAATAAAACTCAGGTTTTAGAGGCAGCCAAAGAGATTGTAACAAATAAAAAGAAAACATAAATTAAAATGATTTTCAGAGAAACCAAAAATTCCAATTATGTGTGCAATAATAAATATATGCAATTAAAAATCTCTAATCAAAGTTAAATATTATAATTTTTAATGCTGTAGGTATTGCTAACTGTCATTATTAATTGCTAAATGTCTTAAGAAGTAGTGTACTCCAAATTAACTATAAATATTATTTTCATGATTCTTAAATGGCTCAATTTGATGTAATGTAAGATTTATTAGAGCATAGGATTTATATAATTTGTTTGCCATTTTTGTGGTACAGTATAATACATTTTAACTACAGTACAGTTTACAGTATCATAAATTTTTATGCTATGCAACAGTGCTTTTGCAACAATGAACAATGAATGCAAAATTCATTTGTTATTGATATAGTGCTCTTTAGTAATCAATAAGCATGTATTATTTTAATATGATAAGAATATAGTTAATTTAAGTTTGAACAAAGTTAAAGTTTTACATGCTGTTTTCCATAGTTTATTTGCATTACAATAACATTTTTTTTTGACTTGGTGCCTTTAATATGAATAAAGTGCCTTTAAGAATAAATCAATAACAACATATTTCCAGATTGATAATACACTGTGTACTTAGTAGAATAAGTATACATGTACTTTTTAGAAAATATACATTGGGTTAATGATATGCTAGGTTTAAACTCTTGGGATCTAGCATGGATAACTGTCCCATGTTATTTTTGCTAATAGTACATTAAAGATTTTGTTCTGACTTGGTGCCTTTAATATGA
This sequence comes from Nesometra sesokonis, assembly GCA_025631205.1. Taxonomy (NCBI): domain Eukaryota; kingdom Metazoa; phylum Echinodermata; class Crinoidea; order Comatulida; family Antedonidae; genus Nesometra; species Nesometra sesokonis. The sequence continues at coordinate 23,921 of JAOTQE010100453.1, forward strand.
ACAAAAGTGCCTTTAAGAATAAATTAATAACATATTTAGATCTTTCAGATTGATTATGTACTGTTTACTTTTTGGAATAAGTATACAATGTACCTTTTAGAATAAGTATACATTGGGTTAATGATGTGTTAGGTTTAAACACTAGGGATCTAGCATTGATAACAGTCCCATATTACTTTTTCTAAGAGTACATTGAAGGTGCTGAATAAAATTTTGAAAATAGTTTCAAAGATTTTTGTCTTTATTCTTAAAATGCATCAAAGCCACAAAAACAAATTTGTTGCCCAAGTCAGACTGACCCGAAATTTTGAAAATTAAGGTTGGTTTTCTTCAACTTCTGCATTTCCAGATTTGTTTTATTTTTTTGCTAAAAATATATAAATATTTCCAAAAAAATGTAAGAAATATATAAAATTATCTCGTAAATTGTTTAAAAAATATGTCAGAAGACAAGAGTTAGAAAACTGACCGGTAACCAGGTTTAAAAGACGAGCCTCCTAGCCAATACGGGAGTGTTGGCATGTATGTAGTAGGTCTACACTTCAATACTATACAGGGCTATATAGGACTGGTTGCTGGTTGATTGATGAATTGCCTAACTGATCGATTAGTTCAATAGTTAATTGATGTACTTACATAACTGATGAATGATCGTTAGGTTGACAGATTCAAATGTAGGTGAGTGGATAGCATTCTTTGACTGTTTGACGAGAGTAAAACAATTGTATGATGAAATTACTGATCAGATTGATATTTCATTAAGAGATTGAGTGTATTATCATTTGATTGAGCTATTGAGCAATCGATTGATTGGGTCATCATTTAAAAAAAGAAAATTATAATCATCTGACTGATCCGTTGATAGGTGAGATTGGATGATTAAAGAATTCGTAGAAATCGTACGGAAATTTTAGTCAGAATTGAGGTTCCAGCAGGCTTGTTGTGCCAAAATTTATTTTTTGTGCTATTTCTGTCATTTTTGAGATGCTAAATATAAAAAAAGTTGGTACCATTTTTTTCTACCACTTCTTCAGAATGTTAAACATTGACTAAAAAACCAAATGGAACATGGTCATCATTGGTATCATTGGAAAGAGAATTGTACACCGAATAAAAAGTTCCATTGCACCTATACCAATAAACCAGTTGTTGCAGAGATATTTCATAATTTAAATAGTCATGTGATGAAAACAAAGGTCATAGTTTTAGAATGCATTTTAGCTTTAATTGTACTGTTTTCAGGATATAAATTTAATGTCAAATTGATGTATATATATCCCAGTAATATCTCCTTAACTATTGGTTTATCGGTATAGGTGTAATGGAACTTTTTGATCAGTGTACAATTCCCTTTCCAGTGATACCATTTATGACTATGTTCTGTGTGATATGCAAGTCAAAGGTAGCCTTGAAATTCAACATGGCGGTCAAAGGCATAGTAAAAAAAATAGTACCTAAGTTTTTTACATCTAGCATCCCCAAAAGAACAGAAATAGCATAAAAATTCAATTTTGGCACAACAATCCTGCTGGAATACATAGCTTTCTGTACTAAAAGGTGAAAGTGAAGTCAAATAAAAACAATTGAACAATCAAATGTTTGTTTGACAGGCCTAGATTTAATGCTTGACCAACCAATCGGTTGATTTGATTGGTTGATATTTTAGGAATGGATTTTACTGATCGAATTAAATCATTAAGTGAATAGATTAATTCAATTCAGTGTAGTCAAATCATCAATTTATTTTTTAATCAGTAGATTAATGATCCTTAAGCCAGGTAAGTCACCTGGAATGGATGATGTTATCACAGAACTGCTGAAAAGCAGAGGGTGATGCAGTAACAAAAGCCCTGCTTTCTGCCGGAAGATTTGGAAGAAGAAATGGTCTTAAAAATGGACTCAGTTTATACTCCTACCTGAGAAAGAGAAAGTGGCAACATTACAGGACCGTTACCTTGATAAGTCACCCCAGGCTAAGGCTATGCTCCGAGTGATCATTAACCAACAGAAAACAAAGTCTGAGAACTACTTGCAGATGAGCAGGCAGGTTTCAGAGTAAAACAGAGCACTGTGGAACAAATCTTCACTGTATGCATCGTAATGTAATGTAATGTAATGTAATTAGATTTATATAGCGCTTTACACCGTAGTCTCAAGGCGCTGTGGACCAGATGTTA
>JAOTQE010100454.1:0-13948 GCA_025631205.1 Nesometra sesokonis
ATTTTCAAGTGATATTTTAGGTGTGTTCGTTAGACATATAGATGTACATTATATATGAGTTCCAAGAAAATCTGAGAAGTGACCTGTCAAATATCCAAAAAAATTTGTTGAGTTGGCATGGAATGACCCTTATGTTATTGTGTAGCTTCTGTTAATGAAATAAGAGACATGGATTAAAAAAAAAAAAAAAATGACCTACCGACCCTCCAAATTTTTGAGCCAAAAGGGCAATACAACCATTTTTTTTTGGCCTTAAGTTAAGATATGGATTAATATTTAATTGTGTTGTAGAATAGTTGGTAAATCTGTGTTTTTAGAGAATTTCAGATGTATGTTGCCATTCCAAAAGCTTTCTTTGACGTTTTTTAATCTGTTATACTGAAATTAATATCTATATTATAATATAGATACCTGGCATTTGCAGTTTGTTCCTTGTGTCTTGTAACTTTCCTTGACTTCAATTTTTGAAGTAGATTTTGGTACCAACAGCATATACGAATCCTTCTGTTTTACTTTCTCAAGCTATAAAACAAAATATTTTATTTATTGACTATAATAAAAACTAAATTGTTATTGTACTATTATGGAAGTTGTGTTGGTTATGCATCAGTTAAGAAGGCTGATTTTTTTTAACTCAACACAAAAAAAATAGTTTCTAACTCACAGATTTTCGACCAACACTTCAATTTGCATAATGATTCAATGATTTTAACATGGGTCAGATCACAGACTCCTGGAAGTTTATCACAGCAGCTTGAGCACAAAGTTTCAAAAACTGACAACAAAATTCAACATAAAATGGAAATTCAAAGATATGGTGATAATTACACCATCATTACCAATAAACGAAGAGCTCTCAATTTGGAGATGAACTCTCACTCACTATTTTTGTTTACTCACTATTTTTGTAATACAAGATGAATGGTACATTTAGCAATGCTAATTTTTTATATTGATAGAATGTCAGTCATTTACTTTAAATGACATTATCCAGCCATACTCTGGCAAAACATATGATTCCAAGGCCTAGTGGCAGTGAGTAGTGTCAACACAGGCCTATTGTTTCATTGGACTGATGGATTGAAACAGATGTCTATATACTGAACAGTTATGGATAATGAATCTTTATTTTTTTCTAAATCATAATTTCCATTTCCCTTGTTTATTATAGGATGATGGTTCGATTTGATTCAATTTTCTAACTGGTACAGCTTCTAATGCCAAAAGGTAATAAAAAGTAATTGATTTATTTACCAAAAAAAATGTATCCCGTAGAAACTGGCCCTTAAACTAGGAAATGTTTAAACGTACAAAAATAAAGCCATCTTTTAAGCCATAGCCCTGAAGCCTATTTTGACAACCGTTCGGACAATAAAAAATTTAAGTTCATAATGCATTGAGCACCAGCCATACATATAAAAAACATGGTAAAACATATCATGGGTCAGAGACTGCATAATTGAGGCCATCAAAATAATGGGATTTATTATACCTTTTACAGAGAGTGCAATTGGACTAACAATGAACTTTCCATTAAATTTGATGAACTTTTAGTCCATATTAAGTTTAGGACAGAATAAGCATTTTTTTAAACCTGCCTGAACAGGTTATATATTATTATATTAGGTCGAAGAAACCTGTACAGAACACCATGATATTTGTCATTACAATTATGATTTAATGTCAGTGTACCATATGTGGCAGAGCCAAGGCAAAGGAGGCAAATGTCAATTTTTTCAGATTTATTTTATTTCAAAAATACGTATGTTTAAATATTCAACTTTCATATTACATTAACAATTTTCAGAAATGTTCAAAATGTAAAAAAAATGTAATTTAAAATGACCTCCTTAGTCAATGTATACTGATAAGCATTTTCGTATTCTATAAATAATACAATTTTCAATTTTTTTTTTTTACTTGTGCCTCATTTGGATTGGCTCTGCTACATATTTGGATATTAACTAAGCATGCTTATGGGTGACATGTTAGATTTAATATAAAAAGGTAAATTTTCTGGGTTCCAAATGTTAGGTCCATACAGTTTGGCAATCGAAGATGAATGCAAAAATAGGTAGCTGAAACACTGTAGAACTACTGGGCACATTTAGAAATTATTTTCAGTAAATAAACAGTATCAGAAAACCATATTTATCATACTAACCTTAGATGCATTCCAACGTTGTATGAAATGTCTAGAAACATCAGCAGCTAATTTACCAGACACAGAGCAAGCTATATCATGCCAAGGCATACGAGGTGTCTTTGAACGATCCACATTATCTACACAACGAAACAAATTTACCAATTTAATATACTACAGGGTGCATACACTTCACTTGCTCCCTCTAGTAATAGTATATTGACATCGCAATTATCTTTAATTTTACCATCAAATTTGTGGTTTTTTGGCAATTATTTCTCATAAACAAACAATATTGAGTCCTGTTCACACTATGACGATAATCAGTAATTGACATTGCGATTATCTTTAATTTTACCATCAAATTTGTTTTTTTTTTTTGGCAATTATTTCTCATAAACTGAGGCCTGTTCACACTATGACGATAATGATCAATGATAAATGGACAAAATGAAGTTGTACATAAATAAATTAAATGAAATTGGAGAAGTTTTTCTTACTAAAATTCAACCACCACTTAACTTGTATATTGTGACAAAAGGGGTTTTATAAAATGAATGAAAATAACATCATAATCAATAAAAGCATTAAACCATTAAACTTCAATGATTTTATTGTTTGAATTGATTATGACGTCATTTTTATTTGATTTGTAAAAAAGTTTTCACTGTATACACAAGGAAGGTTTATGCTGTCAATTTAGTATAAAAATATCTCAAACTCACTTGAACTTCAATAGGAAAAGCATTTTGCATCCATTAATTTTCGATAGTTATCGTTATATTATGAACAAGACTTAATTACTAACTCTACAATATTAATACTCTTACAAAATCAAACATTTAATTTTTTCTTATTTCAAAAGTAGCCTTGATTATCAAATTCAATTTAAAATTACATTAAGTAAACAATTATTATTACATGAATTACCATAAACAGCTCCTCTAGAATGTGCAAAAACTTGCTTTTAGTTGAAGATAGTATGGTACAGCCCATAATTTAAAACCACATTTAAAAAAAATAATGTAAAATAAACATAAACACGTAACTTGAATACCAGTCAAAGATCAGTACGAAAAAAATTGGAAGAGGTGTAGGAGGAGGGTCATTAGGAAGAGGAGGAAGAGGAGGAGGAGGAAGAGGAGGACAAGGAGGACAATGAGGATGAGGAGGAGGGGAACCGGAGAAAGTTGAGATTAGTACAACTTGGGACCCTGAAACAGGTTACAAAATGTTTGAGTTTTTTTCTTACCCAATGATTTTTGTGAAAATGAACACTAAATAGCATAAGGGCAGATACAGTAACTGAACTGACAACAAAAAAATCCTATTCTTTTACATACAATGAGAGAAAACAAATCATGGTTAGTCTAAAAACTACCAAAATATACTACTTTTTGGTGTTTCCACACAAATATTTCACTTCTGATGTTTTTATTTGATGCAAAATATGCATTTTTCATAAGAATCGGTCAAGTGGCATTTAGCTCAGTTGTTTAAACCATGGAGGAAATTAAACTAGTGTAATCAATGTGCAGTGCACTGAACCATGAAAACTCACTTGTACCTGGTTCGATCAAACACTATGCCACACAATATTAGAGGGAAATAGTGAGATCTACTGTCCCGAGAAAAAGCCCAGAGTTTACTATCTTCGAGAGGGCTGAAGGCCTGAGGGAATGCTCTGGTCTCATCCCCAAGGAACAGTTTGCACTATATAGAAAATTTGTTTTATATACCTCATACATGGATTTCACTTAAAACCTTTTCACACAGAACTATAAAACGGGAATATTGCAGTAATTTGCAAATGCCGGCTTTAATGTTAAATGGAACTTTCTTTACAATGCCGGTACAGTGCCGGCATTAGTTAGACCACCTCAGATCCTAGACATACCGTTATATTGCCTTTACTGGTTTAGATCGGATGTATATCAAAGGGTTTACTGCATAATCAGTGACGCAGAGCTAAGCAAAAGTCAAAGTTTGAAAAATCAGAAAAACAGCACCTATTTTAATTAACACTCCCAGTTTTACACCTTTTCATTGGACCCTTTCACACAGGAAACCATGATATTACAAAAATTTGACCTTCTATGTGAAAGGGTTTAGACTGGCAATAATGCCATCATGGTTATGGTAACATTGTGGAATTTTCTGTGTGAACGTGACTCTAGACTAAATCTAATAAAAAGAATACATTAGATGATGATAAGCCTTACTCTAGGAAATAACTGGATTTAATCAGAATTTTTGGTGACCAAGGTTTTTCAAGCTTATCCTATGTAAAAAATTACGCTGATTCATTCCAAAAAAGCAGTCTTATTGACACCACTCAAGACATTTTTGGTAAAATGACCCTTTTTGGTCAAATGTTGTTAAATAAACAAAATTGTTGGTGAACATGTTTTAACCATCCTATCCTATGTAAAAATATGTGTTGAATCCAAAAACAAAAGTCTTATCGACACCACTCATGACATTTAGGCTATTTTGGCCAATTTTGGCCAAAAATGACAATTTTTTACCAAATTTGGTTGATTATCAGAATTGTTAGTGACCATGTTTTGACCATCACATCCTATGTAAAAAAGTTATGCTGATTTCACAAAAAGCAGTCTTATTGACCCCACTCAAGACATTTTGGCCATATCAGCCATTTTTGGTAAAAAAATTATCATTATTGGTTAAATTTGGTTATATAATCAGATTTGTTTTGACCATCCTATCCTATGTAAAAATATGTGTTGAATCCAAAAACAGCAGTCCTATTGACCACACTTATGACATTTTGGCTATTTTGGCCAAAAATGACCATTTTTGACCAAATTTGGTTAAATAATCAGACTTATTGGTGAACATGTTTTGGCCATCGTATCCTATGTAAAAACATGTGTTGAATCCAAAAACAGCAGTCTCATTGACGCCACTCGTGACATTTTGGCTATATCGGCCAATTTTTGTCAAAAATAACCATTTTGACCACGTTTTGACCAACCTATCCTGTGTAAAGAAATGTGCTGAATTGAAAAAAAAACAGTCTTATTGACACCACTCATGATATTTGTTTCATTAATATCAAAATGAAGAGAGTCTCTAATCAAATCAGTTATCTTACCGATAAGTTGGTCTTGCACAACACTAGACACGGCTTCAGCTATTTTCATCATAAATAGCGAGTTGGCTGCTTGGCATTTTTCTAATTCTCCATTAATGAGCTCCTTCATTTAAGATATATCTACCCCGTTGGGCTTAACTGGTATGCTTTCATTTGCTTTTTCAGCTTGATTGGTTTCAGTGGTATTTTCTCCAGATTCAGCCGTTTGCTTTATCGTCTTGCATTTATCACCACCCATGGTATAATATGACAAGAATTAAACACAAAAACAGACTGACTATTCTTAATTCTCAGTCGGAGGCATTCAAACAACCTAGTAGAAATTAGGCTTGAATAGTGACTAGAGATTTAGCAAAGTAAATCATAAGCGGGATATTCAAATACGTCCGTTCCTCATGCCGACTAATGAGGAACAGATGTTGTTTTGTTAAATTGTAGTCAGGTCTGGCAACATTGAATTGGTTATCTGCTCCAACATTATCACTGTCATCTTCATCACCAGATTCAATGGCACCAGAGCCCCCAAGTCTCCAGGATTGTCCTGGAGTCTCCAGGATTTTTAGATCACCTCCCGGGCTCCCGGAATTATCAAATTTTCTCCCGGAATTTAGTTTTCTACAGGATATTCTCCAGGTTTTGACAAATTTTCACATTTAGAGCATATTTTTTACCTAATTTTTCAAAATACTGGTTGACAATAAAGAAATATGAAGCTTAGCAATGTTTTTTAAAGAATAATGGCATATCTTAACATTGACAAAATATGTCAGAAACTACTGTTTCGTAATAAGCAATGTGTTCAGATTTAAAACAAGGGTATTTTACACACATTTTATGAAGTTTACACATTACAAATGGTGGACAGATGACCACAAGAATTCTCCAGGAATTCTGTTTTTACAACTTGGGACCTCTGTGGCACTAATACATCATTGTCACTATCGTTCGTGGATGATAATATTCTCTGACCATAAATGGAACACAGATATTTTTCTACAAGGCTATCAATATCAACAAAAGTAGTGCCCTCTCCAATATTACCGTCTTTCAAATAGAAGAGTGCCCTATTCAGGTACCTTTAAATGGGTTCCAAAGAATTATACCAAGGTGGCTTACTGGTACTATGATATGGATATATCTTCTGGTATTGTTACTTGAATGTCCACCTACACATTGTCCTCAATTTGTCTGGAATAATGTAGAAGGATAATCATGATATCAGCATCGTTGCACGGACAACTACTTTTTGACCTGGAACTGCTTTAGACAGAATGCCGAGATGATACGGCCATCTCGTTTCAGCCTCCACATGAGCATACAAACTGTGGTGCCCATTATGCTCTACGGTTCCAGATAGGCTTGCTGTGTGCTGAAGGCACTGCTCCTCATGTGCAACAATAATTTGTTGTATGATAGGTGCATACTTGGCACCTTTCAATTCCTCAAAAACTTGAGAAGGTTAGTTTTATATCTTGGTGATCTCAAGGCATGTCTGAAATCTTTGAGACGTACCTGGTCTGCCCCTGTAAGGTTAAAATGGTCTATCACTTGCCCCTCTTGCATGTTGCCAACTTCATGTGCCTGTGTACTGAATATGGTTTCAAGACCATCTTTTCTATCTTGCCTAAATTCAGAGGCAATGATATCAATGTATTATGGATCAGCACATTTGTGTCACTTAAGATAGGTTTGCCCAAACATGGTCACCAACAATTCTAATTTTCTTTGACAAGGATGGCCAAATGGTAATTTTTTGATAGAAAAGTGGCAAAAATGTCATGGGGTGAATCAGACTTTTTTGGATTGATTGAGTTTTTTTTACATATGATAGGATGTTCAAAACATGGTCAACAATAATTTTAAATATTTGACACATTTGGTTAAAAATGGTCTTTATTGCCAAAAAGTGACCAAAAAATTAAAAATGCCAGGGTTGAGATCAATAAGACTACCTTTTTTGGAATTAAGCATACTTTTTTACATAGGATAGGATGTTCAAAACATGGTCACCAATGATTCTGATTATTTCAACAAATTTGGCCAAAATGGCCATATTGGGCAAAAAGTAGAAAAATGACCAAAATATCATGAGTGGTATCAATAAGACTGCCTTTTTTCAATCCATCACATTTCTTTACATTGGAGGATAGGATGGTCAAAACGAGGTCACCAATTAGTCTGATTATTTAACCAAATTTGGTCAAATGGTCCTTTTTGGCCAAAATAGGCAAAATGTCATGAGTGGTGTCGATAAGACTGCTGTTTTTGGATTCAACACATGTTTTTACATAGTCAAAACATGGTCACCAACAATTTTGAATATTTGACAAAATTTAACCAAAAATTAATTAAATAACTTATATTTTTCTTCAAATTAGCAATTTTGTCATTTTTTAAGTGACAATCTTTAACATCAATTTATGATTCTTAAATTTTTAATTTTTATCATTTAGGTATATATGTAAGGTCTCAACTTAAAATGAATGTACGTGAGATTAAATAGAGATAATCACCAAAAAAGTCTGAAGTCAAATTTTTGAGAAATTTAGTTTTATCAATTAAGAGCACTATGATAATTTCACTACAATATACATTTTTGTTTTTGGTCAGTTTTCATACAGGAAAATGTTATAAGGTTTCCGGAGATGTATAACCTTTTAATTGTTTAATTTTCAATTGCTTTATGGGCCATTTTTTTCAAAACCGTGTTTCCATACATGAAAATTTTAAATACTCGTATCATTGAATCTACTTATTCAATGGATGTCATATAAGGTGTAGATTGTAAGCTACACCTTAAATAACATTCATTGGATACATATGTGCCATTTGATATTACCATAACTCAATTTTGGATTTTCCAACCATGAGACTCATTTTGTGGTGAAGAAACCTCCCATATGAATAAATTCAGTCTTAAGTAGATAAAGTAGATTTTAGTGCAATTGTATCTTAACAATGTCATGTATGTACTGTATCTGTGATACTGACCTAAAGCAAGTTTTCTTTTTGGATTCAATAAAGTATATCTTATCTTTTATCTTTATTAATGAAAAGATTCCATTCTTTAAAAATATTTATTTTATTGGTAATATTCATATTCTAGAGGCAAAATTATTGCAATGGATGGGATTGGTCCCTTAGTAAGTATAGCACGTAAATGTCTTGATCCACCTGCGAGAGTCAGGGTAAAGAAAAGACTGGGTTAACAATCTCCCTGAAATGAGCCTAACACACTTTAAAATCATTGGATAGTACTTCATTTATCTTGTTAAAATTTGATATACAAAAACCAATTGGACTTTTTCCAACAAATCCACCACAACCGATGCCTCCACCACTGAAAAAAGAGTAAAACCAATGGCCTGCACAGAGCTTTGCACTTGGGGGGGCTAATTAAACATTCATATACTGTAGATTGTTTTCACAAATTTCCTCCTTTTGGACTAATAAAGATTTTGTATCTGTACCTAAGACTTTTTTAATATAATGATTTAAAAATATTGTGGAAGCTAACAAATACATCAGCAGCATTTGTAAATAAATGTGTTTGAGCAGTTTCCAATTAACACAACCAATTTGATTTGTACTTATTGATGTGTATTAATTTTAATAAATTATTATTATTATTATTTTTAAATTAAATGTGAGCATTTTCCAATCAACACAACTAATTTCATTAATTTACCTGTAAATGCATCATGTGGGTCTGCTACATCTCTAACTATAAAGTTGCAATAGTCCTTGCCAGGCCATAGCTTTGGTGCACCATCTACACCCATCTGATCAAGTCTCTGATCAACACTTGTCCGGAACGTTGACTGTTTCAGGGATTGTACTCGTAGACTGTCACTTCTATTATCATTGATGTATGACATATTATCAGAACCACCATCTATGCCACTATCTGACTTAAATGAATCAGAGAATTCTTTCTGCAATAATAAGAAAAAGATATTAGAGCTGTAACTGGGGTTAGGGTTTGTGGTTCTGGTTTCAATTTTTTCTCTCGAGCGAGACAACTCCAACCAATAAGGTCTTAAAAAATTGAAGCTGCAACCACACTTGATACACAAGTACAATATTTGACATTTTTATTAGATGGTAAAACTTGTAAAATCAACTACAGTTGAACCTTCCAGTATACATTATTTTTATAATGGTTTTATTTAAATTGTTATACTTAATAGTAAAGTTTTTTGGTATGGTTTGCCTACATAATAATCAGCAAGCTCATCTACTGACGAAAACAATGTTATATATGAGATTTTAAAAATGTTGTCCCTCTATCAGCTGAAACTCTAATAAGCGGCCATAAGCAGACACTTTTTCTGGACCTGAACTGTTACCATTTGGTTATATGACTCAAGAAGTTTACCCAAGCTGCACTGTTGACATTGGATTTCTTTGATAGTGAACTAAACCAGGTAAGTCTTCTAACAAACTGGGTAGCTAGGGTAAGGTAGCCAACTAATTTCTTGGCTATTCATACAGTGATTATTTACTATTAGCAATCTTTCAACATGTGTACAATGTTTGTCTTGTGAATGGATGCCACCTACCTAACAGGACAGTGATTATCTACTATCAGCAATCCTTGAACATGTGTGTTTATTTTTTACTTTTAAATGGATTAATAATAACAATAACAATAATAATTACAACTATAGCAATAACAATTAAAAATAACAATAACGATAAAACTTTTAGAGTGCACATATCCATTGCTAGAGTGCTCAAAGTGCTTAAAAATTTAGTAAGACAAAAACATGGAAAATATTAACAGTGAACCTAAAATAACATGAAATAAAAACGAAACAATGTACATTACTGCTCCTTTAAAAGCAGTACACTGCAAGACAATCCCCTACTCTTTTTCAAAGCGTGTACAGGGTTCTTTAGCATGTATATGAGCCATATTCTACACAAGACCAATGGCTTAATGTCTCATTCGAAAGACAGTGTATTTCAACCCTCCAGCCGATAACACAAGAAGAGTGGTGTGGTGTCTGATTAAACCGTAGACCAGCGAGTCTCCAGGGTTAAGTTCACAGCGCAGCGGTTTCCACTAGCTAAACCAACTGGGCTGAATGCCACTCTCTAATATTAATAAGTATTATTACGGATATCGTTATCACTTGAAAGGTTGGATATTACTTATTGGATGCTTGCAGTTGAATTGCACCATCATTTATTCACTGATCAAGCATCAATAAACAGTTCTTTCCTTAAATCTTATCCTTAACAGGATTACAACAGCAATAGGTATATAACTATATTGACCTATATTTAGTATTTAAAAAACACATTGAGTAGGCCATACATGTTCAAGCGTTCAATCTCTACCGGCTACTGAATTCAAAACCCACTCTCAAAACAACATCAAAGGCAAGCTACCCCATACTACAATGCATATGAGACAAACAAATAATAAGCTGTAAGAGGGCGCTATGTAAAAAAATGCAATGCATTGAAATCATTTGCAGTATTTATTACACCAGATGTTAAGTCTGAAACCAAACTAAGATTTAAGCGCCGTACAAGGGATATAAATCACTCAGTTTTAACTGCTCAAATACCTCACTTTTTTGCATGCATAGCATGGTATGAACAGAGCTTTTATATTGACAATCATTGATCAAGTGTGTGCGTTTCTTGTGAAATGATTGCCACCTATTTAATAAAGACAGTGATAGTTTGCTATTGGTAGTACTTTGCAGCCTTGTACATAAAGAAATTAATAAAACATTGGGCAAAATTCACTGTTAAAAGACACAGTGCATTATCTGGAATATATTTAGAGATGGGCTTAAACCTGTGCTAACGTGTTTGGATCTTCCGCATAACTTGTGCAAGACCACAGCAAACAATATTCAAGATCCATTATGTTATTATTATTATTAGTATGTACTATTTATTCATTTCATTTAAAAATTTTGTAACAATAAAGACAGAAATTAATATTCAAGATTTTTCGGATAAATGTTACCTTCTTTGCATATGGACTTTCATGCTTATCAGAAAAAGCAGAGCCCACATCCACAAGACGATGTTTAAAGTCATCCCATCGGCCATAACAGATGTCTAGGCCTCCTAGGTAGGCCACTTGCTGATCTATAGCAACTAGTTTCTCATGATGGGCCCAGAGGATGGTACCACCAGGAACATGGTCTGGATGTCGGATAACCTGTTGAATAAAAAGTTACCAATAAATAACAAGATAAATATTAAACTTAAATCACAATTCTAAACTTTACTTTTAAATCTAAATCAGTTTTATTTTATTTGGATTTTTTTTCTATGAATTGGCAAATTCCAATAAACATACCAAGAAATATATATTATCATAATGAGAAGAGAGAAATAAAAGTCTTCCTCCACATTGGAATTGTGTTGATTAAAGCTTTATACTGAGTCAGAGCAAAACAAGTGTAATTTAGTAAAACTATTTATATAATCCCTATAATTCACTATTTATGAAAATTTAAGTCATTAAGTAATTACAACAAATCCATTATTTATAAACTACAAACGAATCTAACAAATAAAAGACAGAGAAACAAGCCATGTCAAAGATTAAGAGTTACGTTTTAAGCTTTTAAACATGTCCTTACCGTAATGGGTTTTTTTTTTAATTTGATAGTCTGGACACAGCCTTACCTGGAATTTCTAATTGAATAGTTTAAATAGGGCACTAATGTTCATTTGTTATTTTATTTGATTCAAGATTCAGAACAATTTGTAAACATGCCTTGGTTGCATTTGCAGGACATTTGCTTGAAAACAAATATAATATAGTTGCAACCGTAATGCTGCCCTCTATACACAAACTGAGTTGGCAATCTTTTATTCCCAAGCATGATGTGAACTTTCATCATCACTGAACAAACTCTTGGAGGAGTAGCATTTTACACAAAGTACCCAAAATTAGTGGTTTTCTGACTAATGCAGCACCACTTATCGGCCAATTTGAATACATTCTTTATCAAATTACACACTGACTTTTATGAAATTTGGTAGTCATGTCAAAGATGGTCTAACTTAGTGTGTCCCATGTTTTGATTCAAAACAGCCAATATGCGTTGCTGCAGTAGTAAAAAAAAAACCCTAATTTTGGCTCTTGTTCTCCTATAGCCAATTTGATGAAATTTTCTACTCATGTTAACGATGGTCTAACTTAGTGTCTCATTCTTTTGGTTCAAAACGGCCGATAGGTGGCACTGCAGTAGTTGAAAAACCCCCAATTTTTGGTACTTTTCACATATCTTGCACAAAATGTTGATGATAAAAATTCACAAAAATGATCCAGAGCATATTCTTTATAAGAATTATGCACCTGATTTTCAATATTGACTCTTGTTTGTTGACATTTTATGTGATGGGTGCTCTGTACAGGTATGCATAACAGCTTATTATTATAATGTTCATAGTGCTATTTGATAAAGTTTTATAATTATTAATAAAGCACTATTAAGAGGTTGAGAAAATACATTTCTGATGGAATAAAATCAACACAAAACCTTATAAAAATCGAAGGGTATCCCAATATTTTGATATTTAATTACAAAACAACAGAAACAAATGTACATTATGAAAAATAATGGGTTATTATGAAATACTATGTATTGTCTTTTTGTAAATTTCTACTTGTCCTTAATACAATGATGAGGAATTATAGTTATAACCAATATCATATTACATTACAATGATAATATTTTAGAATTTTTATGTCAGAATAATTATTTCAAAATTTTTTGATAGTTCAAACTCAGTTCTTGATTTGTTCTCAATTCCAAGCCTGTAATTATGAAATAAAACTTTGAGCAGAGGGTAGAGAAGAATTTAAAAGCACAGAAAATAGTCTTAATCATAGACATGTTTCTTGTGTATTCACTATGACAAAAAAAAAATCCTAAGGTATATATACTCTCTTGTTACTCTAACAAGTTTGAAGTTCACTACAGGAAGGCATTCTGACATCTAATGATAAATGCCAAAAATTTATACCATTAATTTTACAATGATTTTTAATCACTGTGTATTGTGTATATTTTCTTGTTTTTAACTATATTTATGTTACTTATTTTAATCTATGTATGCACTCAAGTCAAATTTTAATCTAGTCTCAGGGCTACACTATTATCAACATTAAATAGATTTCCTTCATCAGTACTTCTATGAATGTCATGTTGTAAAGATGGAATGTTACTGCCCAGACTACCCAGACTGGGTACTGTTCTATCATTACTGCGATTGTTCTTGAAATTTCCAATATTTTCAATATAAATAAACAACATAAGATTTTTTTTTATTTATATTATGAAACAGACTTACCCTAATGTTTTTATGCAACCTTTGTAGTCGTCGCTTTGTTTCCTTACTACAAAGACCAAGTGCCATCTCAACTTCCTTATACAGGAGTATGAAGATTTTTACACCTTCTTCCTAAAAAATACATTACATTTTAACATTGGTCAGCATTAAAAATTAATTTCAATTCAAATTGTACTGTTTTTTGAATAATGAAATATGTCTTTTTTGTTTGTATTATTTACTAGGAAATTCCTCTGCATATAATGATTGCTCTAATGCAACCCCAACACTTTATATTTTACCTTTCGATCTACTGACAATAATAATAATAATAATAATAATAATAATAATAATAATAATAAAAATAATAATAC
>JAOTQE010100465.1:0-13948 GCA_025631205.1 Nesometra sesokonis
AAAATTCAAATTTTCGGTCATTAAATTGACAAAAATAAATCTCACTATTTTTGGATCTCCAAACTTGGGAGCTCTGTCTTCAGTTCACAGGTATCATAATTATAAGAACACCCCAATCACGCAGAACACAGTAAATTAAAAGTGATTTAGTAAATGAGACAATAAAACTCACATACAACATATAACTGCATGTGTACATCATACCATTGTGGTATCAATTTTACGTCTGTTTGTCTGGAATTTATATGTATGTATATCATGGTATATCATTTAAATTATTTACATAAATAATTTAGACAGTCAGAATATTTTTAGATTAAACTACTGTATATCGATCATATTACTAAAATGGAAGCAATCGTTGGACAAACATGTTTTTAAAGGCCATAACAAGTGTATCTGAAAATACAACCTTAAGCTATAAGCGAGTTAATTGTGTAAATAATCTTTTTGAGAAATGTAACACTGAAAGTATTATTTAACTGCCTTAAAAATGAACAAGATATACCTAATACTATTTGGACAGCTGAAACTAAACAAGCTCTTAAAGAAATTACATCGAATGTCTAGAAGGATGATACTAAAAGCAAGCCTTCTATTGTAAAATAATCCTTTATAAAAATGTGCCGACATGGAAAAATACCTTCTTGATAGGACTAATTTTCAAAGTGTATCCTTACAATTAAATTTCATTCCAATACACTTCCTTTCCAACAGCGAAAAATAAAATGGACCAATGATCCTAATACAACCATTTATTAAGTTGTGTAGTAGTAATTCCATTGACGATTTTGACAACTGTTTTTATGCTCAGCTCTAGTAAATACTAGAATGACGCAAGAACTGTATACAATCCATCATGTTGTATGTGACACCACAAAGACACTAACAGTAAAGCTGGCCACTCACTACATCGTGCCACAGTTGTATGACGTCGTACGACTAAACCATTGCTCCCTGTGTGAGTGATTTCCAGAAGCAATGACAGTCTTCTACTCGTCGGCTGAAGGTTTTTTAGTGATTCAACAGGGAAATTACTAAATAAAATGTCAGCTGACGAGAGAAGACTATCATCGCTTCTGGAAACCACACAGACAGGGAGCGATGGTTTAGTCGTACAACCATCATACAACCATCGCATGACTCAGTTAGTGCCCCGGCTTAACACCTACAGAAGAGCGCCTATCGAGGCAAAAGCTGTGGATGCCCCTATTTTGTTAATCACTACATTGCGCTTTTATTGCCTCTTCAAGCGCCTGCTTGTATGCGAACATAACAGTTTTTGCCCCTTCATGGTGTCACTGACGGTTTTGAAATCAGAAATAAAAAAGAAATGCTGCAGCTAAATATTGAAAAGACCTTCATAAATGTATAAAGTAATAATATAAAGAATACTCTCTCCTGTTATCATTATCTCCAAGGAGATTATATTTTTACTGTTGTTTTTACCTATTTTTCAAGTTTGCATGTGTTTCTTTATTATCAGTCTCCTGCCATGATTTTTTTTTATTAAGCCCAGTGCAGACAACATTTTCGACATTAAGATGGCTGTTGGTTTGGGTGGCAGACTGGGATGGGATGTCGATGTGAGGTCATCAAAAATATTCAAAAAAGATTATTTCTAAAACTAACTGGCAGATCGAGTTGAAGCTTTCTGGAAAGCTAAAGCAAGTCAAGGAACAAGTTTGGTTCTGCAATTTAAAGACAATCAAGTCAAGTTTGGTTAATTTAGATTCAAAATGTTTAGCCAAATTCAAGTTTGATGAGCCAAAGCTACCAAAATAATACTGTAAGCAAATTTTGTTAAACTAGCCAAATTTAACTTTTGCAAAAGATTTGCCTATTTCGCTAGTGGCAGTTAAAACCCTGTAAGGTGTTAAGGTCCTAGAACATATATCTCTGCAATCTAATGCTGGATCTGAACTAAACTTCATACTGTGGTTAATCAGCCGTGGAATAAACTTCAGCGACCTTCTGAAGTAGGGGGTGCAAACGAGAACTGCTTAAATGAATGTTCTAATGTTCTAACCTACTGTACTTATCTCAAAAATTAATTGACCTAGTCGAATAAAACTTTCTGAAAACTTTAATCTAGTTAAGTGGAAGATGGTACAGAATTGCGGTAGCTATTTAAATTTGGGTGTTAATTTTGAGGTCACTTTAAGTACTAAGGTCCCAGAAAGTGACATCTAGAGAACCAACATATGGATCTGAATGAATATATATACAAGGTGTCCCCCCCCCCAAAAAAAAGTCACTGAATTCAAACTTCTCTTACTCCCATATGCAATAAACTAGGTTCTTGAAAATCTGCACACATAAACAATTGTATATTGCCCACCTATACCATAGATAAGTATTTAAAAAAAATATAAAACAGAACTAAAACTGTGTAATAAATTGAGTTTCAAAAGTGCAAGTATTCAAATCAGATATAATTAAACTTTGTATAAATTCTGTAAAAAATATCAAGTATGTCTACAATTAATCTTAAAGTACTTGACAGTTGCCAGATGTCATTGCGGAAATAGCTTACTCCTACAAATAATCATTTTTATTATATCGATTTTTATAAATAAAACCCAAGTGAATTTATAATCTTACTGTAGGTTAATCAGACTCGTCTTCCATTACATACACATTATATTAAAAAAATTATTGCTTCACTTTCCACATTGTTAGTAAGGCTTGTATTTCCATTCATACACCAGCAGTGCTTTACTAATTTAGATTTTATTACATTCTTGCAATTATTTTGATTTTATTTTTTAAGGCCAAGGATGGCCAATAGAAAATCATTACTGCTGTGTTAGATTTATGACAATCCCTTTACATGAAAAACACAAAAGATGATCTACAAAAACTAAACATCTTCTTTTTTTTTTAATTTAGAGATTGGAGCTGTTTGACTGTTAGAAAAAAGGCAATAAACATGATTTGAACCCAGCACAACAGGAATGAAGGATGAACACCTTAAATGTGGCAGAGCCATGCCAAATGAGCCATAAATCAGAAACTTGAAAATTGAGTTTTTTTATGGATTATAAAACTACATATTATTATCTTTAACATGCAAAACAATTCAGTTTCATACGATGTCTCCTTGCGAAGTTATGAACAATTGAAGTTCCAACATTCAAAATGTAAGTTTTGAGAAAACTGCATTTGAAAATTGTTTAGCAGTATATATGGACTATGTAAGGTCATTTTAAATTGTATTTTTTTAAAACATTTTTGGTCATATATCTCAAAATTGTTAAGGTATTATGAAAGCTGAATGTATGAACTATATTTTTGAAATAAAATCAAATTTGAAAAATTACCATTTTTAAATTTCTGCCCATTGTGTAAAACAAGCATTTTCAACTTACGTCTAATTTGGTTTGGCTCTGCCACAAATACCAAGCTACATACCTACTCATTCATATTAGGAATTGATCTATTATATTTTTATGTTTTATTTCTTTTATTAATAATAGAATTAACAAATTTATATATAAGTAATATTTATAATTTAATAGTTATTAATTATTGTTATATTAGTCTGTTAGTGAAGAATTATATTTCAAAATTTTGTATTATGTGGGTCTGGATTTCCATATCTTTTTTATTTTTTGTCAATGTTTATGTACTTATCCATTAAAAGAAAATATTTTTACACATTACTGTTTGAATCCTTGGAAAGTATATGTGTACCATGGAGGTATCATTGCGCATGTTTATAGTGAATAACGGCAAAAACACATGCTTTTAAAGCATGCTTAAATTCTTTAAAAATGTATTTCTAGTGAAAAAGTGCAGCGATTCAAATACATTAACATGAGTAGTGTAGGTGACCAAAACGTTATTTTACAATCACCGCAGGAAGTTGAGATTGACCTTACCCTGTCATATGTACCCCAATCTTCCACAAATGGAGATTCGACTGGCTGTTGTTGCCCTTGGCCATCATATATTGTTGGTAAAGATTCCTGATTTTAATATAGAAAAAAGATACCTTTCAGAACATTACTCTGCACTTGATTTCATTGTGAGCAGGTTTTTTTTTTATCAAGAGAGGGCCGCCATCATAGTGGTGAATCAAAGCCATGAGATATGGCCGAAACTTGTTCACAACGAAATCAAGTGCAGAGTAATTGTTCCGAAAGGTATCCCTTTTCATTTTAATCACTATAAAATGGAACACAGAAGTCTTCATAGTATCATTCTTGATTTTGCTATTAATTTTGCATGGTTGTAAGTAAACAATACACAAGATTTATTGAAAACCTCTTCTGCAATATAACAGTTTCTACTCAGAGTACTTTTCTTCCCATTTCCAAACAGCAAATCCTTCTATTTCATCTATCTACATTGTGTATAGAACTCTCCGGCCCAAACCACTAAAGAATTTTTTAAAAATGCTAATTCAATACTACCAGGCCCATGATAAATCATTCTTTAAAATAGTTGCTTATTATACTGTACTACATGCACCCTTTTAATTTCCTCTTATTTGTAAATCTGCACTGTATGGACTATCTTTTTTTTCCAAATTTCAAGTTTTTTTCACGATTTTAGCCGACAATGTTGACTAGTGGCTATTTTGTTATAAAATGTTGAAACAAGTCAAAATACTTTTATTTATCATATGTATCTGCATCATGATCCAGTGTAAAAACCATATACAATAAGAATTTGTTTGAGAAAAAGTAGCCTTTTCACAGATTTGATAAAAACCGGGAAATCCAAAATGGCTGCCATGTATGATGGCATGATTATGCAAATTACCAATTTTTTCCATTCCTACCATAGGCCACCAACTTACCCAAAATAACACATCAAAATAAATTTGAAACAATCACATTTAGTATTTTTTGGCATTTATTTAAAAACTACCTATTTTCTTAATAAACATTTCCCTTATGGTGGGAATAACACTGTGCCTTAAAAGGGTTAACTGTGTTTTTATTTTTGAGCCTATTTCTAGTGGAGAAAACACACGCTTTTTAATAATCGTTTAAAAAAATGATTTTTTTTTCTCAATAGAAACATTCCCAAAATCCGAAAGGTCCACTAAAAAACTTCAAGTAAGAAAGTATAATACATACTCCAAGCAATGAGATACATGCCATCGTGACAAGATTCAATATTTCGACATAAATTATGTCATCATCAGGAAAATTATGTCATCATAGAAACATTCCCACTGAGTAATTTAAAACAAGAATTATTTGGGCAATATATATATAATTCTTTAAGCATAAAACTAGAAGTTTACAAACATAAAGAAACAAAATTCTTGTCAAAAAGTCTTGAAATAACTGTACTACTGATAATCAGTAAATGCTATCTAATTAGGCCTACTCATCAGTGACCTACTTAATTTAATCAATCAATAGATAAAACCATAGTGCAACATAATCAACTACCCACTCATGTCGTTTTTTGAAATTAGTAACTCATAACTGTAATCAATTCAGTATCATTTATTGCTATAAATGTCATTATGAGCCAAAAGCTCAAATTATTTTAATAAACAAATAACAAACTTTAAAAACAGGTATATCTTACATAGATATTATATATAGAGGTTGTCTCGGCAATGCTGCCTTTCTGAGATATAGTAAGATGTGGCTTCACTGTACAAATATTCTAGTTAAAAAGAAAAAAAGTTTACGAACTCAGTTTTAGACAAACTTAATAAATTGCACCACAGTCATCTCAAGACAATTCTGAAACTCGCTGGCCGCATGCAAAGATATCAAATGTCAACCTTTATCATCGATGTGGAGTTTCTCCCCCCATCGAAAAAGTAACCATCGCAAGGTGGAAGATTGTAGGTTATGGATTGCGTAGTCCTGAAAACTATCCCGCATCACTTGCACTCACTTTGGCACTTGTATCATTTAATACGTTGACTGGTCATATAGACACTCATTAGATTAATTTACTCCACTTAAAGGAAACCTTCTAGATAGGTCTTTTATTGAGAAACATAGATGATTTACATAGATTAAGATTAATTGTGAGTAACAGAGAAACATGGAAAAATTTATTGTGAAATTAGTGATGATCACTGCATTGGTACCTGTTTGTGCCTGGATTGGACTCATAATCATGATTTAGAGTCTAGTATACAGTTGGAAATACAGTAACAATAAATATATAAATTCACCCTACCAGACCCCAACACAATCACCACCCTGTATATACTGCTATCACTCTGTCATCCTCTTTAACATTTCTAGTGTTTTTGTTTCAAATTTCCTCCGTTCAGAGCAGGATGGTCTATATAGGTGATGGGTGTTCATATTTTGTAGATCTTCAATTTGACTCTTCCAATTGTAATTTGATCTTCCAACTTGTCCTTTGTCTTTTTTAAACAAGTTAGAGAAGAATTAAAATTCTTCTCTAACTTGTTTAATTGCCATGCTATCTTATAGTTGAATCTTGTCTACACAATTTAAAGTTTAATGCATCTGCTCCATTTTTTTTTATTTCATACAATCTTGTGTTACCTCATCTGTATGTATCATTGTACTCCACTATTTCTGTTATTGTTCTATTTAAAATTCTTCTAGAATTATATTACTTAGTTTTATCACAGCAAAGATACAGCAATAAATATATGTTACATTGTAACAATTATATGAACACATTTTCTGAAACATTTTGTGCAAACATCTGTGATCCCTCAGGTGGATTTGTGGAAGATAAATTTTATTCATTACAAGAGGTGTAATAAGGTAATAATGTCAATGTATTAAACACAAATGCAGAACAGGTTTCTCCTAGGAATATATCTCAGTTTCTGTCAAAATTTTATGTCAAATGGTATGTTAGTATTATTTTCTATGATTTGGGTTCAATAATTATTTATTTCATTTTTCATAGAAATTGAAGCTTTGAGATTTGTTATTAAGACTGAACTTTAAAAAACAAGGGACTTGAAATGTTTAAAAGGTGTTTAATATATTTTGGAAGTTCACTATGGTTTACCATATGAGTTGAGACCTATTCCAAGTTTTGAAATTTTAAAGCTACCATCAAAATATATTTAAAATTATCAATTAGTCTCAAGCAGTCTGGACAAAATGCATTACAATATTTTTAATGTAGTGCGATTGTAGTGTGGTACTCGGGTCTGACCCAAGAACAACAGATTGTTGAAAGAATCTAATGTAGGACAGTAGGAACTATAATTCCAGGGTTACCTTATGAACAAGCTTTAAATGTGTTAAATCTACCTCGCCTTCCAGATCGTCTTTTTGTGATTGTAATCAATATTATCAGAAAATCTAGAAGAGTGATCACGGATTTAGAACAATCACCAATATAAACTAAGAAAAGCATCTTATTCATTGGCAAAGATTAAAACAAAGAGAGCCAAAAATAAATACTCAATTATGGAGCATATAACTATTGTTAGATTGTTCCTCACTGTCTACTCTATTTTCTATTATTGAATATGATGTTTATTTGGAGCATATATAACTATTTTTAGGTTGTTCCTCACTCTCAACTCTATTTTCTATTATTGAATATGATGTTTATTTGTCTGTATATTCTATGTCACATATGTGGCAAAGCCAAGCCAAATGAGACATAAGTCGGAAAATTGAAAATTGAGCTTTTTATGGATTATAAAACTACACATTATTATATTTAAAATGCAACAAAAACCAGTTTCACACGATGTTTACTTGCGAAGGTATGAACAATTAAAGTTTGAACATTTAAAATGTAAGTTTTGAGAAAACGGCATTTGAAAATTGTTTATTCATATACATTGACTAAGCAAGGTCATTTTAAATTGCATTTTTAAAACATTTTTTGATCATATATCTGAAAAGTGTTAAGGTGGTATGGAAGTTGAATGTATGAACTGTATATTTTTGAAATAAAATAAATTTTGAAGAAACTGACCATTTTTAAATTTCTGCCTATTGTGGAAAACTAGCATTTGCGACTTATGTCTCATTTGGCTTGGCTCTGCCACATATGTAACATCCAATCAACAGACAATGTTGACAATTTGAGATTTAGATTTGAGATTTATATAAAGATTGAATTAATATATCAACAATTTAAGTAGTTATGTATTTGTTTTGAGTATGTGTTTTACTGTAATGTGAAGTTCCTCAGATCAGCAATGCTGTATCACTGAGAAAGGTTCCTGAAAAAAATGGAATAAATAAAAACTTTTCATATATTTTTGAAAAAACGTGAACTATTTTTATTTAGCAACAATTTGAAAGGGTTGTTAGATTTGTAGTGCAAATATGACGTATATTTTAGAATATCCTAGAACCATCGTAGGCAATAGGAAAGACTTGGCAGGATGGGAACCAGTGGAAAAAGTCCCTCCTCTAGTTACACACTGTCCATCTCTCATACTCCTATTTTGTTTATAGAATTTCATTTGTTTTGCTCATCTCTAGAAACAGATATGAACATGAGTAGAAATAAGAAACAATAGGAAGTCAAAGTATATACTACGAAGGGATTTGAATTGGGTAAAAAATTACGGTACCAAGAAAGGTTTGAAAATTCTGGTTAAATCGCATAAAAAATAATACTGAGCATTCAGTCCGTTCAAAATTGGCGACTCTGGAAGCTTTTAAATTTATGGTCTCAACAACAACACCAACAACAACAACAACAACAACAACAACAAGAAATGAGTGAGGCTCTAAGGTCCGCTTCGCGCAGACCTAACAAATTTAAAAGTTAAAACAGAAACAATTTTGGGTGCAGTACTTTTTGTAAATATATTACTTGTTTCAACACTACACATTTTGTTAATATTTTATACAGGAAGAATAAATGAAAAAACAGTGTTTAGTTGAGAGCCTAATGTAGCAATTGATGATACTTAGTCTTCATTGATGTGTACATGCCTATTTGATTGAGGACCAAACCAGGGCAACACACTTTGCCTATTGCGTAAATTTCCATAATAACATTACAGCTGAAGTGTAATCAACAAAAAGTGCCCATGAAACCTAATCATGACAGTGCTTTGTTAAAAAATTTATGATGTTGGAAGTGGATAAGGCAATTGTAAAATTATTTAGTAATTTTCACTGAACAATGTACACAATAATGAAGCAGAATTACTGGTAATAAATACTTAGAAGCAGTGGTAAAGATATTACGCAGTGTGTAATTTAGTCCCTGCCGAGTGTGATCTGTGGACTAACAGTAATGTTTATAATTTCTGATAGTTCAATGCACATATGAAAAATTTATGCTCTGATGAGTATTTCATGATTATAATTTAAAATGTAGAAGCAGTATTTAAATAAATTTGCATAAATTTGCATAATTATTGAATTTCAGAATTCTGTGTAAACGTTTGGAAGCCCTCATCAGATAAAACAAGAAGAATCAAAATCCGCTGTGAAATGTAGAAGTAGTGTTTTCATTAATTTTGAAATTTGCATAGAATTGAAAAAAATAATGAAATTTGGAATTCTGTGTAGAAGTTTTGAAGCCCCATCAAGCCCAATCAGATAAATCGGAAAGAATAAAAGTCCGCTGGGAAATGCAAGAAGTAGCATTTTTTTAGCATTTTTATAAAATTCACATAACTTTGCATGATTAAATAATTAATATTAGAATTCTGTGTAGATGTTAGGAAGCCCTATTACAACCACTTAAATGTAGAAAACTGAATTGCATCACAGCTAATGAGATACAAACACCAGCTATATGTAGAAAAAAATCAATGAATGAAACATAGACGGAACTAAAGTAATGTTACCTATGCATTGTGTAGTGGTGTGTAAATGCTGTGTTAACATTGTTTAAATGACTAGTGGAAGGCTGGGCAGGTTGGGACACAAAAAAGATGTTATAATATTACAACACCATTGACTGAAACATGAATAGGGGTAATGTAATGTTACTTGCACATTTCCTAAATAATAAAAAAACAATAACAACCTTTAACATTTTTAAATATATAAGGTTGTATGAAAAGTTGTAATAAATGAATAAAGATATCACAAAAGTAGACCATAGGAACATATCAAATCAAATTCCAGAAAATACAGAAAAGGAGGCTACAAAAAGAGTCCAGACCGATGGGCCTCAATTTTTAAAAAAGGTTTTCTTTAGGGATTAGTTGGATATTTTACTGATGATCAGGGATAACGTCCAACATTGCCAAGCCAAGTATGGTAAATGCATACAACAAAACAAAATATATTTCCTAACAATTTGCAATAATATTCACCTTATTTTCTTGATTTTCACAAACTTTTGAAATAATGGAACCCCTTAACAAAGCATGATATTGGGACTTGGACCTCAACATAAAATTTAAACACAAACTTAGATATTAACTAAGGCACTAATGCTAACAAACAGTACATATTATTACATGTTATATCCACATTCTGGTGTATGTGGGCAGTTAAGGCACATTTAAGTAAAACATGCAGCCCTGTTTACACATTACCACAACCTCATAATCGCTATTCTTTTGGTGTTCGAGATCAACAACCTGGGTTAGCCTTATGATTGTGTGATATAACCTGTAAACATTAAAATGGCATTCAAGTTCCAAACATTATGAACTGAATTCAGATGGATATAACCTAGGCCTTACAGATGGATTTAAATAGATACACTAAGTATTAAGTACTGTATGGGTAGATTCTCTCACATGATGTGATCAGCATCACGATGATCAGGAACCTTAAGAGTTACATATAGCCAAACTCAGAATGGAAATTTGGAAGGAATGGGCCAAAAAAAAGTACTATTTATATAGTAAGATCCCATGATAATTACATTGCAATGACTCAGATAATCTAATCAAAATCAGTCATTATGTTGCTAGAAAGTTAGCATCTTCAATACACATCTGACAAGGTGATTGGATAAATAAGATAGTGAAACACTTTCACAACCATAAACTACGGAAATTTAATATTTTAGAACATAATTATATAAATTACATATTAAAGGTTTACTTGTGAGGAAAGGCTTCCAATTCCATGGGGTTTCCTATTTCCTGGGCATGTATAAATCTCCCTTGATAAAATGAGTGGTTAGATAGGTTTATCCTAGTTAAGACATCATTGATCACCATAGATTTTCATCGAATTCTACAGAATGTAATTTACATTAGACATCATCTTAATACCTCAAATAAAAATTTGTATCACATTTAAATTGAATACTAAAATGAAAACAAAAAAAGAGTCGCATCGGCAATAAGATCAAATTGTGATAATCAACAAAATAGTCAATTTATTTTTAGAAATTTTGTTTTAATTATGAGTACTTATTATTATTATTTTTACACATATGAAGCCAGTTGTGGCAAATCCACCAAGTTGTCGCACAGGAAGTTACTGAGAAATAAGCCAATAAACAACAGGAAATATAAACAAATACAAAGGAAATTTGTGAATATTTTGTTCAATAACTTCAGGTATACACGTCTGATTTTGATAGTTTACCCCCCATTTTAAAGCTTACGAAAATGAAATATGGTTTTAACAATAACTCAATTTTCAATTTTCCTACAACTTGGTGGTTTTGCCGTGTCATGCCTCAAATGATTGTTGTAAGGCCAAAAAAATATATGTTGTATTGCATTTTTGGAAGGTTGGTAGGGTGATTTTTTTTCTCTATAAACACACCCTATACCTAAGCCTAGGTCTGATCTAGCTTTCAAATTTCACTAAAGATTTTATTTTCCCACTGCTGTAATTGGGACAGTATGTTGTAAAAACAAGATAAAATGGAGAAAAAAAAATTAAATTATAAACAGTACTAAATTTGGTATTTAAATTTATACCCTCCACCTGACTGTAAACTAAAGAATTACATTTTTTTGGCGTAAAACTAATCAAGTATTTACTGCAGCTGATGTCTTTCATCAGCGAGCTGGGTGGTGATAGAGGACGCTGCATCAACAATAACAAGCATACTGTATTTTCGCACCACAACTCTAGACACAAACAGCAATAAGAAACAGCAGTGTTGCAGTAGCATATATAAAGGGAATAAAAATGATCATGATTTGTTTAATTAACTAACTAACTTGAAGAGTGTCATAGGACAAGTACAACGAGTAGTTACCGTAGAGGTGTAAATCAAACAATATGACAGGTAATCAACAACTCCACTCACATAGCTTGATGTGATTTACAAACTTGCACTTCTGATTGGTTTATTTTTTTGATTTCATGATTTAAACAGTTGTGATTGGTTCTCTAATAAGCAAATTAAACAAGTTTAATATTCTCATGATGACCTAAACCTGACCCGGAAGAGTATAACCCATTCCATCTTGAGTTAACTCAGACAATCTCAACTGGACTAAATGTTTTTCAATGTATTACTTCCAAACTTTAAAAAAAACAAAATAATTACAGAATTTATTTTTCGGTGAACAGTCTAAATCTATTAACCAATGGCGAACTGTGTGTGTGTGTGCATAACACATGCAAAAAACAGTATTTTCTATGGAGAGAATAGCCTGGCTCGGGTATCAAAGAAATCGTTTCAGCCTAGCCTAAAAGAGTTCAATAACTTTTACTTTTTTTCTACTCGAGAAGGTATACAGGTATTTAACTAATAAACAGGTAAATTTTAAAAGCAAATTAAGCTTTGGGGTAGATTTTGGAAGGAATGTGCCTTCAAAGCAATGCTTTGATGTTAATTTTATTTCATTTTAAAATTGGTAATAACATGTAATCTTAAACGTATTAAAAAAAAATCACAAAGTCCAACTTACAGGAATAAATCTAGACACTACTATGACTTGTTTCTTTTACATAGTGCAAATATGCAAAACCAGAAAAATCAATGACTATAGCTTGACACACTTTCCATTTCAACTGCAGGCAAATTAATTGATAATACCAATCCCTTGAGACAAATATATACTTCAATGATATATTACCAAATGAGTCAACTGATCATCGTCAATTGCTCGTTAACTCAATTAATTAGGATTTATTTTAATCATCTAATTTCCAGCCCCTAATCTTTAACCATTGATCTAGATGTCCAATCTGATATACTTCAATTATGACGTATAGCAAAAATCAATTACATGAATTTAGTGGTTAAGTGGTTTATGAAAAAATATACAGGTTAATTTAAACAGGAGAAGACAATGATATATATAAGATACGGCAAGATAAAAAAAATTGCCTGAAAATAAAAATCGTGTTGTGCTGAAATCTGTACAGCATGATTACCCAGCCTTCTGGAGAGAGGGTATTACAATGAACTCCATCTGTGTGTGTCTGTATAGAATGATTACCCACCCTTCTGGAGAGAGGATATTACAATGAACTCCATCTGTGTGTGTCTATATAGCATGACTACCCACCCTTCTGGAGAGAGGGTATTACAATGAACTCCATCTGTGTGTGTCTGTATAGCATGATTACCCACCCTTCTGATGAGAGGGTATTACAATGAACTCCATCTGTGTGTGTGTGTGTGTGTCTGTCTGTCTATCTGTCTATTCCAGTATCTATTTAAAAAAAAACATTGGCCTAATAGAGGGAGCGTCAATCCAGTAAGTGCTATAGAAGCAACAACTATTATTGTTATTATTGTTATTATTATTATTATTATTTTTTTTTTTTTTTTTTTTTTTTCCATCTCCTTTATTCCAAGTATAACAATAAAAAAAACAATATAAAACACAATCATCACATTAATCATACAAATCAGTGCAATTCTTAAACAATTGTCTTAGTATTAGAAATCGCGAGATTTCAATTGACACATGATGACAGACTATTTTCTAGAGATATATAATTGGTTTTACGCTTTTTTGAAGAATTCTTTTGTGAAGCAATATTTCGTTCGACTGAAAGAATAAACTTCATTTTGTTGAAAAAAACATTACCATCTGGTCTTTTCTCTCCGATTTTACATTTAAATATATAATATTTCATATAAAATATAAAAAAATTGATGGGATTGA
>JAOTQE010100476.1:0-13947 GCA_025631205.1 Nesometra sesokonis
ACGCATGCGCAGACATATTTTTCAGTAATTTACCGTCCTCCTCCCGTCTACCGTCATGGATCGAAAGCTCCGTAATACCAAACATGGTATGGTACACAAACAACACTTTGAGACCTACAAACCTACCTGCAAAGGAACAATGTCACCCCCAAAATTAAAACAATCCCAGCAAGAATTGCAACCATCGCCACGTACCCATTTATGCCATACGATTTATCGTTATCTGCAATATAAAATATAATAGTTTGTAAAAAAAGCCTTTGCAAATACCAAGAACACCGCCATAAGTTTCAATGTTTTTACATTTTGTAAAATATAACACTGTAGGCCTAAACACTAAGTTTTACCAAACCACAATTTTACCATTAAAAGAAAATTCGTACTTATTAGGAAAATGTAGTGCATTCCGAACCTTTTAATGACATGCGACCTGGAGTATTAATAAAAAACCAACAGCTGATTTCATTTCCACTTGAATCTGTTGCAGAACAAGTAACTTTTGTTGAACCAACATCAAACGATGATCCAGAAGGTGGATTGCATGTTGACACCGAACCAGCGCCGCCGACGTTGTCTATCACTTTAGGATCATTCCAAGTTACCACATTCGATGGCTGATTCGTTTTTACGATGATGTCTGGTGGACACATAATTGTACTTGGACTTTTAACAGCTACAAAAGGATAAATTATTATATTATTTAGGATAATTCTTATACGTGGTAGCTGTTTTAACCGGTTCAATATTATGTATTATTGAACCGCACGCGAGTAATATCCAACCCACAAAAAGCTGTCACTTGATTTTGCCACGATTGTTTATTCAAGAAACCGGTGTAAAATTGTGATCTGCCTAATGACAAAACTATAGATTCTGGTCCTAGACAAGGAGGTATACAAATTTGGTATAACATATATATAAAGAAAACTCTTTCTGGGGAAAATTATGTTTTAAGTATTATATTTATGTTTTTTATGTAATGGCTCAAAACGAATTATGCTGTAAAATTTATTATTTTACCTATATGTGAAGAATAATTTGAAAAATCTACAGATTTATCGGAAAACTTCGATTTGTAACAGTTTCTCTGGCCCATGAGGATAGGGAATTTATTGAAATCTTGGTTTTTGGCTGTTTCAAGCTCGGTTAATACTCCCTCACTTGTAAACTATTTCTTTGCTGGTGCTGGTCCAAACGGATTCTTGGAGGGAATAGCTTGAATCTTATATAGCTGTTGTCGGCTATAGAAATGAACCAACCAACCAGAGTGATGCGACCTTGGTTCGTAGAGTTCGGATAGCAAATAACTGGTGAAAACGTTTCTATATGACCATCCGTTAAAAGTCGCCGTTTTGTACAATTCACTACTCAGTTGTTAATAAAAAATACTAAATAATAATAGCCGTATACTCCTAAGTTTTTTGTGAATATCTGCCAGAGAAGAACATGGGCTGTAACTTTAATGCGTAGGACTAAAAAATGTTATTCAATTAGTTGCGAGGTCAAACTTGAACTTGTAACTAAACTATTGTTTAATAATTATAATATTGATTTCGGGGGATGTCGACAAAAATTATACTCGCCATGCCACGAAAGAATAAAATATATCGTTTTGAAAAAAAAAATGTATACTGCGTACAGTATTCTGCAACAGTATACAGTTTTTGTTCCAAAAAGAAAAAAAAAACATTTTTGACTTTCAATAAAAATGGAATGCAAAAATCTTTATAGTATCAAACTTGGGTTTATCAGTTGAAAAGTGGAAGGGATTTCCCACGGCGCTGCGTGTGGTGGGGTGGGGAACAAATGTCCGTCTCCTCTAGCTCTGTGGCATATGAAAGACTTTACCTGCGAAAGGACGTACCTGCAATAAATTTCGGTCCAATGACGTGAACAACAAATGAGCAACTTCCTTGGTTGCCAGTTCCATCTGTAGATGTACAGGTAACGATAGTTGAACCAACATCAAAGATGGACCCCGACGCAGGTGTACAGTTAACTGACAAACTGGTATGTACATTGTCTGTTACTTTCGGGTCACTCCAGGTCACTGGATCTTCTGATTGGTCAATATTACTGTTTACAGTCATGTGTCCAGGGCACACAAGAGAAGGCTCTTTATCATCTAAAGAAAATGAAGATTTAATACACAGAGGAGTGTTATATCTGCATATAATAGGACAACTCGTTCAGACGCAGTATTTTTACTATCCAACGTACTGTAGGGCGTCCTTAGTAGATTCAGTGTATATATAAGAGTTTATTGTTTATAATAATTCAAAACGATTTAACTCAAATCTATTCAATTAAATAGGCCTATAATTCTTTTATTATTCCAATATAAAAATAACTATATATCAGATAATTTTTTGTAATACACTGTATTAAAACGTTATAAATAAGATAAATAATATATTGATACTGTATACACTAAAATTATACTGAATAAACTATTTCACGGTTTCAACTGCGCATGTGTGTGACTAACTTCCAACCAACCAATCGCAAGTCATGGTTCTGCATCTTTGTATTACTTATCATGGCTTCACCTTGGTAACGCACATGCGCAGTTAAAACCGTGAAAGGGCTTATTGAATTGTTATGATGATTCAGAAGTCATCTCCATAGGTAAAATTATCTTAATCATTTTATCATTTAAATATTAAATATTGTACTTGTTCTTTTTATACCCTGGATCAAAGATCGCCGGGGCATATTGTTTTCATGCTGCCTGTCTGTTTGTTGTCAACATTAACCATCGACTTAGCGATTGCATCATCAGAAGTAGGGATTTGATATTTGCCATGTGTGGTCCTTATGACAAGACCTGCTGATACCCTACATTTTGATCACATAGTTTTGACCATTGGCCCTCATTAAAATGTTTACTACTATCAGAGGCGTAGTGTTTGCACAAACACATCTTGTCTATGTTGTTTTATGTCACATCTTGTCATCTTGTTTTATGTCATATCTTGTCTATGTTGTTTTATGCTGTTTAACATTGCGCTAGACATGTTTTAATAATTTACCTAATAACAATTGTGTAGTTTATATTTATATAGCTTATATGGCACAAGTCAACAGGGTATCTTTGCGCTAGACAATGTTCAAAAGGGATGGAAACAAGAAAAAAAAATCTTAATTAGTTTATTCGAAATTTAAAAATAGAGAAAGATGTAGGACATTCATCGACAGTGATAGGCCTATTCCTGTTTTCACTTTTCATTTAACAGTTTAGTTTTAGGTTCAGGTCAGGATGGTTAAAGCCGACCTCCTGAACACTCCAACAGGTGTAAAACAGTAGGGGTGGTGGTAGCATTAGAATGAAAGAAAAGATCCAGCCAGTGGACGAGGCACTTGGTGAAAGATGCGAGCAGGCTTGTCTTACCGCTTCAAGTCGGATCTAGACGAGATTAAGTAGGAAACTAACAATCACGCAATCACCACTTCGTGATCCCAACTTCATTGGTGATGGAATCTATGAGCTTTACAGTAGGGAATAGATGAAAGTGCACCTTCAAGGAAGCACACGAGAATTGTAGAATGTTAGAATTGATGATCTTCATCATTAGCTATTCCTAAATTAATGAGGAATATGTGACGACAAAAACGGAATTATGCAGACCCAACTATATTTTGTGTCACGTGCATTTTTATGCGTGAATATGGATATATATATATTTCCAAAATGGCATAGTAGGCATAATGAAAAAAAAACGACTCACTATAGATAATTATATTGTTTACAGATATATTATAATAACATAAACATGATCGTATTACCTTGGACATCTACAACAAATGAGCAGCGACCTCTATTTCCAGATGCATCAATCGCTGAACATATGACTCCAGTGAGTCCACGTTTAAATAATGAATGAGATGACGGGCTGCAGATTGCCACTAGATTGGCATCAAGATTATCAGATACTTCAGGATCACTCCAGGTAACAGGATTCAAAGACTGGTCTACCTCGGGATTTATATGTATATCATCAGGACATGTAAGAACAGGGTTGCCGATATCTATAAAGATATAAGATTTATGTTATTGGTATTGTTGTTCATTTATAGAGAGCATAATACGAACTTTCACAAGTGTCTGTAGAAAAAATGAAAGAAGAAAAATAGGAATAGGAAAGAGGTAACAGTTAGAATGATCTGAATAAGTGGGTTTTGAGTCTTTACTTGAATAGTCAGAAAGGGGATTCGCATATAATAGGAAGAACATTTCAAAGTGTAGAACCAGCAATCATGTCTTTTCACCACAGGTCTTCTAACGGCATGGTGGAATATAAAGAATAGTATGATTGGAAGTAGACACGAGAGTACGAGAACAAGTTGTGGAACGTTGATGAATTAGATTGGATAATGTACATAGGAGACTGGGAATGAAGAGATAAAGATGATGAAGGCGAGTACGATGGGGATTACAGTCGACCTTCTCATTTACACACCCCTTGGGCTGGAAGGTGTTTGTAAATGAGAAAGTTTGTAAATGAGAAGGTTCATGAAAACTGCTCAAGTAAGGCCTCCAAAACACTTACTTGTGTTTATTTTGTGCTCTTGGTTGTTAACCAAAGTTGTTTAAATGAACTAGGAGGAATAAAATATGAAAAACAAAAAATATCTAAGATAAATTATCGAATAATTACATCAGTGGGCATTATTTTACTGACGTCATTGACTGAATTGTGTTTGTAAAATAGAAGGTTTGTGAATGAGAAGTTCGTAAATGGGAAGGTTGACTGTAGTTACTATTACGAATGAAGTTTGCTCGTTATATACCTGCCAATTCTCATGCATAATGCGTTAGTCGCATTAGAACCCACTTTGACGTTTCACGCATAAATTTTCTCACAAATCAGTATAATTCTGACGTATAGTCTGTAATAAAAATAGTTTTTTCACGCATTAGACAACACAGGAGCAAAATACGTTAAAAACGACACAAAGGTGGTAATTTAATTTGGAACCAGATGAGGTTTTTTATTTTTTTTAAATTTTATTTTGTTTTGCTTTTCAGACGGTAATTGGAGAAAATGTGACCCAGCATCGGTGGCGGGGATTGTTTCACACATTGAAGCCAAAAAAGTTGACAGGGCATACTAAATAATATTGTACTAGACATAATTGAGGGAGAAAAGAAAACAGTTTTATTTTTGTTAGAAAATTTAAGCCCGGTATCATACATTCGTCCATTGGTTGTTTCCCCAGAAGGAGCGGGACTATCGCGATATAGAACGCTCAGAATGCATTCAACTGCGACTATACCATTCAGTACAAAAAAAAAAAAAATTCGGTTGACTTCGGTGGCGGATCCAGAAGAACTGGCTTGAGGGAGTTCGGTTTCACGCTGATGGAATGGTAGTTGGTATGCCTCAAGACGTTTCCTATATATCTGAGAGACAATGTTCACTGATGATTCATTGCAAAAAAAGAGTTTTTTCCGGGTGCAAAAATATTCCCCAATTCAAGTTAAGGTGGAGGTGCTCCCACCCTTGCATCCGTGCCTGGACCTTTTAGTGGAGCAGCTTAGACTCACACACCAAATATAAAACACTAAACATTTCATGCTTCTGTCACAAAGTGCACAGTTTGACCCCTTAAGCATCGATGTGACGTTCAGAGTGCCTTTGGTGGCGACTAAGTCAAAGAGTCGTCGAAGCGGCAAGAGTTGACAGCCGAATGCAAAGCTGTTCCGCTATTATATCATCCGTTGCAATTTAATATTTGACCCTTGGCTATAAACTTAGCTACCGGATGACAAGACGGTTGCCGAATAACCACGGTCAGCAAAAATTATGTCACAAACAGTAGCCGTCTAATGTTAAATGGGCAGTCAATTGTGAAGGTCGCAGAATAGAAAATGCATCAAACACAAAATGCACCGAAGTCAAAGGGTCGTCGAATGCAAGAGTTGACAGCCGAATGCAAAATATGTCGTAGGTAATGAGTCGCCGAATTTAAATTGGTAGTCGAATGGTATGTGAAAGCTGTTGGCGCATCGATGGCTTTTCGGACTTCGAATCACAAGGTCGGCGGTTTGAGACTCACACTTGTCAGCTGTTGTGTTCCTAGGCAAGACACTTTATCCACGTTGCCTCTCTCCACTCAGGAGTATAAATAGGTACCTGGGAGGTACAAATGCCATATGCGCTGATTACAACTGCAACACTGTGGAATGACTTGTATTCCATAAGCGTTTGTTCCAATGGGGTAATAATTGTGAAGCGCTTAGAGGCCTTGGCAATAAGCGCTATAAAAAAGGTTATTTTTGAAGAAAAAATGCATTATTATAGATACCTTTATAAACTTGTACTTCACAGAGAGTGAGAACATCGCCTCCAAGTTTATGTATGGTTACATACTGTCCAGTAATAGGGGGTTGACATGCAATTTCTATCGGATTTATACCCAATGACGCTGCGCGTGAAATTGTAGGTCCACATTGTGAATTTCCAGTGAAAGGAAATACACGGTCTTTTCCAACACGAACAACAACTCCTGCTAACCGTTCAGCTATATATAATATAAACAAAATGTTAACTTAAACTTTTATAGTTTTACCTATTATTTATTACGGTAGTCATTTGCCAGTGAAGAATTTACAAGATTCAAAATAAAAGATAGAGATAACTTTATTCATGCAGTTGCTGTGATAAACATAAAATAAGTAATATAATATAAAAATGTGTATATAATATAACATAAAAATGTGTAAAAAATAATAAAACCATCGTTGATGAATCAAGTTGTAATGCACACCCTAGGAAGAAAGGCAAAACAATAGGCAGTTTTCGCCGAAATACGTTAACCTTAACGTTAACGGATGACGTCATAATTTGTTTATAAGTGGGAGGAGTTGCGTTAACAACTACGGTAATTTCCAGATTTAACGTGCTCGGGAGAATACTAGTATCGTTTTACATAAGTCCGGCACACGCGCATTTCAATTTGTTTACAAAAGGGGCGGAGTTTATCACGGTGCTATGGTTAAAGTTAACGTTAACGTTTTGACAAAAAATAGATACTATCGTCCAGTGGTACCTTAGTGACCTCAATCTACCACTGTTCAAGATAACGTTCGGCAATGTTCAAATGAAAAGGATGACTTACATCACTTCAAATCACACGAAACGTCTTCCGCAAACGTTAATGGTACGGAGGAGTCATAGAAGTTTACATTCGGACATCCTCCCTGCTCT
The DNA here is from genome assembly GCA_025631205.1 of Nesometra sesokonis. Lineage (NCBI taxonomy): Eukaryota > Metazoa > Echinodermata > Crinoidea > Comatulida > Antedonidae > Nesometra > Nesometra sesokonis. Next base: position 7,212 of record JAOTQE010100476.1, read on the forward strand.
CGTAACCAACCTGTCTATTATATCCCTACCCTAAGGCTTTATGTACATTCCCACCAGCCTAACAAACATCATAAAAAACGAGGAAAATGGCTATCCACATCAAAGGAATAAAATCAATAATTTAAAGTGGATTAACATGCTTCAACCCCTGTCATTGAACTTGGCGCCAACAAATTATTTTGACGCTATTTAAACACAGTATCTTGGATGAGCTAATCAGCTCCAAAGCAAAAAAGCAGGGCATTGTTAACGCCATATTACACTTTTCACAAGTGTTTAAATAAGGGGTCAATTATCAAAATTGGACATCTACAACTTTTAAGTAAAATTTATTTGACAAAATAGACCCACATTTTTTATGTTTTTTGTTGTTTATTTGCTTATTTCTCCATAACATCCTGTGCGACAACTTGGTGGTTCTCCATTTTTTTGGCTTATTAAAATCATACCGGGTACATAGCCACTCCCATCCTCGTTCAGAAGGCTAGATTCGTCCTAATCCCTTCCTAATTCCACCACTTTCTGTTTTATCTATCTCCCTTTAGCCCTTCCCTTTTCACATCACATTTAATGCAAAACGTTTGAAAATTATCTTACGACAACAGTCTTCTCTGTTATATATGACAACCTTTGAAACTGGCATTGGTGATCCGAGATTTAGATACCACCATGGGTTTTGCATTCTGGAGGCTTAAAATAGACATCAGTTGCATATAGTTAGAAAGTTGTAATAAGTTATAAATTCATTAATTTTATTAATTAAATTAAAATGATAGTTTTTAAAAATTACCAAATTTAAACAATTAGCAAATTAATACAAAATATATATATCTTGAAATGATGTAAACCCCAAGTAGAAATACCTTGGATATTTATTATAATATAAAAACGTACTTAATGAGAAAATCTGTTGTAGTACGGGTGCTAAGGTGCCAATTTTAGAAAAATACTTCAAATTGTGATAATATTTTGAAACTTGGCATAGTTATTCATTGGGATATCAAAAACATGAAACGGAAGGGTTGCCAAAAATTTGGTCGGGGGAAAGCGGCCCTTTTGGAATTTAAAATGGCGGACCTCAAATACTCACTTTTGTACCATATCTCGGTAACAAGTAAATGTAGGAACTTGTTTTTTTTTTCTTTTATATTGTTCAGGACATGCATATTCCTATTTGCTCCAATGGAAAAGTTTTACTAAAAATAACTGGAAATGGTACTTTTGACCTTTGACCTCAGTTTTACTATATATCTATATTGATTTTCTTGTAAATTGTGCAGGACATGCATGTTCATATGTGCTTTAATGGAAAGGTTTTACTAAAAATAACCAAAAATTGTATTTTTGAAATTTGACCTCAGTTTTACCATATTATCTATATCTTCACAACCGTTTGTCATACAGAGCTGAATTTCCTATTAAATTGTTTAGGACATGCATCTTTCTATTGACCCTATGTCAAAGATTTCCTAAAATAATCAGAAATAGTATTTTTTAAATCTGACCTTTTTAATTACATTTCAATATCTTCAAAACCATGACTGCGTGACTTACATTCATCTATCTCTTAATATTTAGGCTCTGCGCTTAAGTGGTTTGTAATAGCTTATCTACTGTTAAAAACAATGTGCTGACGGTAAAGTGCCCCCAACAAGGTGAGCATTTAGCTTAAGTTGAAAATTTCTGACTAGAGCACTTGTAAGACGGACCAGGGAGGAAACCATTACAAAAATCAAGCCTTGATGTTATAAGCATGAAAAAGCTATGTTCACGTTTCTTTGTTGAGAAATTGTGTGTGTTTTTGATGCTGGGGGATATAGGATATAGCTTTCGATGAACACATGGATACTTCTTGGTACCTTTTATAACACTTTCCCTAGCAACCACACAGCTTATACATCTTAATCTATTATTTCTGCATTTGCAGCTTCCAAATTAACAGTCGGTATGTCCACAACGAATTAACACCATGGTAACATTTGAAGGTTCCAGCAGAGAGCTCCAAACTGGAATGAAGTTGTTGTCATCCATCATCCATCCCCAACTAAGTAGGATCTGCTAAACTCTGAAGGCCTATAGACAGGTGTACCACTTCCTGGCTTGTAATACAGATCGTTTCATATGTTCTTTTAATTCAGCAGATGTTGGGAGATATTGCTTTTACCCTATTTGTAAATAGATGTCGCCATGCCTCGTTTACTTTCATACCATCAAATGTACTAAAGTAGTACATCAAACTGTTCTAGATAGTCTGTATTTTTCACTAAGGTCTCCGACAGATGATGAAATTCCCTCACGTACTGAAGTCATACATGACACCTTTTCCAAGTTACGTTAAAGATGATGTTTTACCATTCTCTTAAACATATGAAGTTGTATCACATATCACAACCACTAAAGGAATGAAAGAACAAAAAGCAGTTGATATCTGTGGACCAAGAGAAGTAGGAATCTCGTGTATTGTAATGTATTTCAAGTGCTTTCCTACTCTAAACTCGAGCCAAAGCTCTTGCATGCCAGTTATTCTGTAGATGGCAACGCAATTACAGTAAAATCACTGTCTACATTCTTGATAAAAATGTATGGACAATTTTCAACATGTTTAACAAAAACAAAAATACGTTCATCTGCCTTTTCCATGTTATATGGCATCAATAGCTGCAAATATATTTGCTGGTTTGCTACAGTTTTGTCTTTCAAAGTCCCTACAAACAATCTGTGATTTGTGTAAATATTGTCAACTACGCTGTTTACAAATAATGGAAACAGCTCTTCTCTCAATTCATCACATCTCACGATTCTGGACCAATTGTTCGTCATAATCCCACTGGCTGTGACGACTCGGAAATGTTACCAGGGTAACTTGAAAGCTGCAAATGCAGAAAGAATGGGTTAAGATGTACTAAGCCGTGTGGTTGCCAGGAAAAATGTTAAAAAAGGTCTACTAAGAGGTTTCCTGAGTTTATCTAAAGCTATATCCTACTATATCCCTATATCCTTAAAAAAAATTCTCAACAAGGAAACGGTCACATAGCGTTTTCATGCTCTTATAACATAAAGGTTTGATTATTGTAATGGTTTCCTCTTGTTGCGGAGACAACTTACCGTCAGCACATTTTTTTAACAGTAAGTATTACTAACCAGCTAGGTTTAGAACCTAAATATTAAGAGATACATGAATGTAAGTTACATACTTAAGGTTATGAAGATATTGAAATATAGTTAACTACTGAAGTAAAAAAATCAAAAAAACTATTTTTGATTATTTTAATAAAATATTTGACATTAGGTACAATAGAATTTAAAAGAAATATCAACTTTGTACGACAAACGGTTTTGAAGATATAGATATATGGTAATACTGAGGCCAAAGATAAAAAAATACATTAAAAAATTCATTTCTGGTTAGTTTTAGTAAAATTTTCCATTAGAGCATATCTGAACATGCATGTTCTGAACAATTCAAAAGAAAAATCAGCTCTGTACGACAAACGGTTTTGAAGATATGCATTATGGCAAAACTGAGGTCAAAGGTAAAAAATACCATTTCCGGTTATATTTAGTAAATTTTTTTCATTAGAGCACATATGAACATACATGTTTTGAACAATTTAAGAGATATATGGTAAAATTGAGGTCAAAGGTAAAAAATACCATTTCCGGTTATATTTAGTAAAATTTTTTTCATTAGAGCACATATGAACATACATGTTTTGAACAATTTAAGAGAAAAATCAACTCTGTAAGACAAACGGTTTGTGAAGATATAGATATTGTGGTAAAATTGAGGTCAAAGATCAAAAATACAATTTCCGGTTATTTTTAGTAAAGGTTTTCCTTTTGAGGACATATAAACATGCATGTTCTGAACAATTTAAGAGAAAAATCACCTCTGTACGACAAATGGTTTTGAAGATATAGATATATGGTAAAATTGAGGTCAAAGGTTAAAAATACAATTTCCAGTTATTTTTAGTAAAGGTTTTCCATTAGAGCACATATAAACAAGCATGTTCTGAACAATTTAAGAGAAAAATCAACTCTGTACGACAAACGGTTGTGAAGATATACATTATGGCAAAACTGAGGTCAAAGGTAAAAAATACCATTTCCGGTTATATTTAGTAAATTTTTTTTCATTAGAGCACATATTAACATACATGTTTTGAACAATTTAAGAGATATATGGTAAAATTGAGGTCAAAGGTAAAAAATACCATTTCCGGTTATTTTTAGTAAAAAGTTTCTATAAAGTAAACAGGAATATGCCTGTCCTGAATAATTTAAAAGAAAAAGTAAGTTTCTCCGTTCACTGGTTCCCGAGATATGGTACAAAATTGAAAATTTGAGGTCAGCCATTTTGAAATCCAAAATGGCCGCTTTCCCCTGACCAAATTTTTGGCAACCCTTCCATTCCATGCATTTGATACCACAATGAGTAATTGTGCCAAGTTTCAAAATATTATCACAATTTGAAGTATTGGTCCACTTAACACCCGTACTACTATCACCGGAAAGCTTTTCATTTGATAAATTAAATTATTTTATACTTACCGGTATAGGTAGGTACACGAACCATTACCGCCGGAAAACGTTCCATTTGATAAAATTAATAATTTTATATATACCAGTATGGGTACACGAACCGCTACCGCCGAAAAAAGTGTCAATTTTACACAATTTACACAATTTTACAATTTTAGTGACTAAAAAGAAGCTTTGTGCTTGTCAGCTTAGCCACCAAATGAAAATACATGACAATTTACAGACAAAAATTGGAAAACAAACATATAAAAACATATAAATTGTAGGTCTGTGCCCTAAGAGAAAAAAAAAAGTTAAAAGTTGAAAAATACTTAATATGTGGCAAGTATCATCTCTTTTAATTTATTTTTTTATTACGATTTGCGAACTTAAATGGGAAATGGATTTGTGAAATTGGTTCCAGATGTTATTAGGTCCATGAATAAAAATACTTCTTTTACTAGATGTAAGTCGTGTAAATGGTACATACATTTTGTTAGCATTTCTTTGTTTTGGCATTAATACTTTTAGTATTTTCGTCAATAATATTGTATAGAGGAGATGGCAGTTGTCTGAGACGATACTTGAATATAAAACACATATGTGTAAATCATTATTGTAAGAATTTTAAATCGCTCAAATAGGGGCGAGTTTGTTATTAGTCTAGTAAGTACAAGTTTTTGTAATTGATGTAATTTTTCAATGTCTGTTTGGTAACTATTTCCCCATGCGGAATTTCCATATTGGAGATGTGGTAGAATAAAAGCCTTATATAAATTTATCAATTTTTATGTGTACAGGGAATATTTTTTTAACTTTGCAGATGATAACAATGGCTTTAAATATTTTTTTTAAAACATAATTTGCGATTTTCCAGGTTAGACTTTTATTTTAAGGAAAGGATGTTTTCATTTGCAAATTTGTATCATTCATATTCATAGTAATGTCTTGTAATTCTGTTATATTTTGTTTCGGCCTAAAAATAATAAAATGTCTTTTATTTATATTTATGACAACTTTTTTTTGCTTTGAACCATTCATTGAATTTAGTTAGTTCAGAATTTAGTTTATGGGTTAAGTTTAAAATTTTTTTAGTAGACAGTGGTATCATCAGCATACGAAATGGTCTTACATAACTATATTAATAACATGGTGTATATCAAAACGAGGTGCTTACTGGTATGGGTGCACTAACCGCTACCCGACAGCGGAAAACTTTCGATTTGATAAAGTAATTTGAGGCATGTCACAGCAAAACCACCAAGTTGTAAGAAAATTGAAAATTGAGTTTTTGGTATCGCCATATTACACTTTCCGTAAGTTTTAAAATGAGGGGTCAATTATAAAAATCGGACATCTATAACTGAAGTTATTGGACAAAATATACAAACAAATCCTTTGTATTTCTTTATATTTTCTGTTGTTTATTTACTTATATCTCAATAACTTCCTGTGCAACAACTTGGTGGTTTTGCCACGACTAGCCTCATTTTTATACTTACCGGTATGAGTACACGAACCGCTACCGGCGGAATACTTTCCGTTTGTTATTCCGTCAACAGCCTTACTAGCAGGGCCCCCTGCCGAATATATCGAACTCTGAGTTGCTTCCTTAAACTGCGAAACTAACAAGCAATTTGTACTGTTATAGTCGAGTTTATACATGTAATAAAATAACTATATCTGTCATTTATTTGTTGTATTGAATAGCCAGGTATTTCAATAGAGAAACACGTGCCACATCCAATAGAGCTGGATTGAGGGGAGCTTATTGTACGATACTTGTCTACTTGGTACTTGTGTTTAGGGATCTGGAGCAGGGGCGGATTTAGGGGAGGGGCGTAACTGGCGCGCGTCCCCCTATTATCGTCAAAACGTAGTTGCGCCCCTCCCTCCTTATATTAGGTGCGCCGGGTCAAAAATTTATCATAAAAACTCAAAATACGGGCAAAATAGGCTACTAGGGCACCAAAATGGGGAAATGACCTTTTTTTTTGCTCGTCGGGAAAAAAACTGGCAACCACGCCCACCCGGACCGAAGAGTGAATCCTGGACGCAATCAATGTTCCCGGGTCGCCGCCTAGTGGTGAAATTCACGGCTTTGGCTTTTGTGGAACTCTCTCCATTCACCCTGATAGCCAGAATTCTTGTCGTCGTTAAATGTCACTCGTTTTTAATGATAGCGTTTAACATTTTTTGTTTGAAGTACATG
>JAOTQE010100487.1:0-13946 GCA_025631205.1 Nesometra sesokonis
AAATCAATGAAATTTTCACACAAAAAGTGTTTAATTTGGTGGAACTCATCCATAATTAGAAAATAAATGCAAAAAAATCATCTGATTATGACTTATAATAAATTTTTGGTCTAATTTTTAAAATGTAAAATGTCAAAAATGCGTTCGACCGTTATCGGGGAATAGGACTTCCAATGCATTAAAATAAGAATATTCAAATTTTTCAATAAATTAATAGCTAGCTATCTTTTCAACCCTCTTTCTCAATTTGGTAGCACTATACCCATATTCTCACTAAGTTTCAGCAAAATTGTCAGTGTTTTATATTTTTGCAATATGTTACAATTTGGTGTTCATTTACTGTGAAATTACCCATATAAAGAATAGTATGATTGGAAGTAAATCTGAGAGTACGAAAAAAGTAGCAGAACGTTGCTGAATTAGATTGGATTGGTAGTCATACATAGGAGATTGAGAATGAAGAGATTTAAAAACAAACACTACTAACTTGAACACAATACAATGTTTCATAGGAAGCCAATGGAGGGAATGGATCTAGGTTCTGCTTTGGAGGTTGCCAGAACTCACACAGAACAATTTTTCCTGGCAGCAGCCCTCATAGAGGCCACCCTTAATCATTTGGGTGTTACCACGGAGCCCTATGTAACCCCTAAATCACCATTGTACAAATGGTGTCCAAAAACTTATGTTAAAATGCATATTGAATTTTGCAAGTGTGACCATTTTAATGCATTCGTTCTATACCTTAGTTCTAGATTGAGTAGAACACATCTGATTTGGTTTTAATTTACAGAAATAAAACAATGCAAATATAGGCTGTGGGATTTCATTTGATAAATAGAAATTTATGATCAAGAGGTAATGTAGGCTGTGAATAAGGGATAATTTATTTTGAAATCACTACACTAGGGCTCCCGAGGGCTTCAAATGGTATCATCTGAACAGACAAATACACATGCTATATTTCTGATTTTTGTTTTGAAACATATTTACAATACTTTTAATAACTTCTGATTCATGTTTTATTTTTCAGCTTCAAGCACGTTGCTGTACTTAACCTAATTCTGGTATCCATAGCCGTTGCATTTGCAGTATTCTTCCCAAGTATAGGAACTATTATAAGGTAGGTATTTTTAAAAATAAAATATTTTTGTTTTAGTCAAAGACTAGTGCAATATTCTGACACTGAGTGTAGAATATTTATCCATATTCAAAAAATATGCATGCAAAATAATAAGTATGTCCGTGTGAAGTGGACCTTAGAATGGTCCTTCTTTGTTCGACCAGAACTTTAAACCCAATCCAGTGTTGCCAGTTTTCGACAGATGAGTATGAAATTGTTTACACATAAACTTGGTGATTTCCAACAAACATTCATGTGCCCTATAAAACAGTTCTCCTTACACACACAAAGAGAGTGACATATTAGCTTGGTGGTTGACATGCTTGCTTTCCAATCCTGAGATCCTGGTTTTAACCAGCTGAGCACCAGGTACCTTTCTATGACCTAAGAGTACTAATCCTCATAATGAGTCTTGGTTTGGAAAGACATACTTCCCATCCTGGCAATGGCAAGAATTCTTGCTGTTAAATATCACACAAAATCAGAACAAAACTGAGGTTTGACTGATATAGTGGAAGCTGTTTGCACAGACTTCCACTTCAAATCATGAGGCCTGCGGTTCGAGGCTCACTCTGGTTGGCTGTTTGTAGTCTTAGGCAAGACACTATGTCCATGTTGCCCCTCTCCACCCAGGAGCCTAAGTGGGTACCTGGGAATTACAAATGCCAAATACCATATGTTACAATTGCCATATGCTGATTACAGCTGCAACGTTATAGAACGTATTGTGTTCTATAGGTTTTTCTTCCAATAACTGGGGGTAATAACTGTGAAGCACTTAGAGGCCTTGGCATTAAACACTGTATAAATGTCACATATTATTATTAAGTACCCTACCACTAATGAGGCACTAATTAACTTGTTAATTGTTCTAACAAGTCCATTCTTACAAATTAAATTTGTGAGTTGAATTCTTTTTTTTTTGCGGTATTAGCTTTTTTTCCAATTTCCAGACATTTGAGTTTTGTACAAATGAACTTATTATTTGAATATGTTTATGTTGTTTTGTGAAAAAATTAAATAATCTTAGAATGTCCAATTTGTAAGAAAAAAACACCAAGGTGCAATTTGAACACATGAAATTCAGGTCCTTACAAAACAGGGTTAATTGACTGTGCCATTCATATGACGAAACCTTACTTCATTGCAAGGACAGTCGGTATCTGCTCCTGTTAATATTCATTTATTTTGAAGAAATTATGAAACCTATAGAGTAAATTGAGTGACAATATAAAGCTCAATCCAAACTATCAAATTTTCTTTGACAAAAAACTTCCATATGCCTATATAAGGTCATGATGATGTCAGAACATGACCATACATAGAAATATCATTACCATATATGGGTATCATCAAAGTTTTTTATCAAATAAATTTGATAGTCTGGATTGAGCTTAAGTATAAAAAGTAGACTTTTATCAATAAAAGTTATTGTAAAAAAGCAGTAATAATAGTAAAGTTAATTAACATACAATACTGATTTATTCTTTCAGGTTTTCTGGATCATTTTGTGGTCTTGCGTATGTCTTCACATTACCATCGTTAGTATATATGCTGAGATTACAAGAACAAAACTCTTTGAAAAGTTACATAATAGGTGTTCATGCTGTCATCATGGCCATTGGACTTTTAAATTTCATTGCACAATTTCTACTTTTATAGGACAATTATTTATTGATTTTTTTCAGTACTTCATTTTACGTATGGAAGCAGTAATGTTTCTTAACTTCTATTTTATTCTTGTGATGCTGGCTATGTTCAAATTAGTAACAAATGCCTGTTTTACAAATAATAGACAAAATTAGCGATGGCCTATGACATCATGAAAACTTGTTGTTGTGGTCAGTGTAATCATACGGTACAGAAACCAGTTACTGTTAAAATCCTGTCGCCTGGTGCAAACTATTATTGAGGCTCTTGTAAGTAATGTATGTATGATAATCTGAGGTTGAAGAATCATGTAGGTGATTGTTTGTACTCTTAGGCAAGGTCCCAGTGTACACATACGGCTCATGTGCACTATAAAGAACCCAGTACATCTTTTGAGATTAGTAGGGGGTTACCCCGGTGTACTGGTCCATACACAATCCTTGTCGTGGACAGAAGTATCGGCGCTGAGTAGCAGCTGCCAGGACATGACGTGACCCTTAGGGGCGTAGAAAGTCATAGGAATGTGTTTACATCTGGTCCACAGCGCCTTGAGACTACGGTGTAAGGCGCTATATAAATCTAATTACATTACATTACATTATCAGTTGGGTAGGAGCAAATTGCTTACAGTACCCTGTGATGGACTATCATCCCATCCATCATTGGCATGTGTAACACTCCAATCATTTTTTAATGCATCTTAGTACAAGACAGGCATTATCTGTACAAACCCAAAATGTAAACAATTATATGAAAACAGTAAAATATGATGATGAGTTAAAGGCCCGTTCCTTCCAAAGTAAAAAAAAAACGATCCGGCATATTTATATAATTTTATTACTTCCAATCATTAAAAAAATGTAAAATAATAGTTTATTTTTTTAGTTGATCCTAAAAAATATAGCAGATGAATCTGTGTTTACTTTGCTTTTGTGAACAGTCTACATCTAGTAACCAATGGCAAGCTATGTGGATGTGCATGTCGCGTGTGAAAACTGAACCAATGGCAAGCTATGTGGATGTGCATGTTGCGTGCAAAAACAGCGCTTACTGTGGAGATAATAGCTTGTGTAACAACATGTGCACAGATACGATCTACAGCCTACTAGCTTAGCAAAGGCTAAATATCAATGAAATCATCTAGGCTTCTAATGGCCTAAAAGAGTTCAATAACTTTTACCTTTTTTCTACATGAGGTATGCAAGTAATTAAACTTGTTTCCCTGCTCACTGGAACCATTCACCAAATGCTACTGGAATTCTCATTTGGCTAGAATAAAAAATGACCTCTTTCGCCAAATTGGATAAATGGAAAAAAAAAAACTGTTGTCCATTTTGCAGGCATTTTTATCAGTTTTTTAAAATTTGGCTACAAAATTTATAATTTGGCTACAAAAATTGGCAACCTTTAGCCATTTTGGCTAAGAAAAAAATTACCCTAGCTTGAGTGTAGACAATAATTTTAGAAATAATAACAGGTAAATTTTCAAAGAAATTTAATTTTTGTAGTAGAATTTGAAAGGAACAGGAATGAGTGTGAAACGTAAGGTAATCTTTTAAATTAGCTAAAATTAAATTAAGGAAGCAAGAATGATTCTTGACTCTTACATTCTGATATTAAATAACTGCAGTTATTACAGTTCCAATATGTTTCTGGGCAACTAATAGAATTTTTTTTAAATAAAAGATGTGGCTTTTGTGTGAAAAAAGGTTTTAAATATGGAATTACTTTTTACACAAAGTGTAAGAACTGGTTATTTCTCTCAGTACAATTTTTGAAATTTCAATTCTGCATCTCCATACCACCTTTAACTGCCCCTTCATAAGATTTTGTATTTTATGGCTATGTATGAAAGGGGAAAATTTGGTTACTTTTGTATATAATTGTACAATTTATAAAATAAAATCATAAATTACTTACCATAAGTTTGTGAAGCTTCCCTTTTAATAATTAGTAAATAATACTGGACTATAATTTAATTAATTTAATTTAAGTGTAAATTTGATTTATCCACAACCTTGGTTGTCTAAATAAAAGATTATATATTCTTATTTTAAACATCACTTGTATGCTACACTGCCATAGCAAACCAATGCCTTGTTATTTTATGTTATTATTAAATGTGTTTAAACAGGGCTGAAAAGGACTGGGCGTTTTATTACACAGTCTTAAGAATAATAATGGCCTGGTTGATTGAAATTGGGACCACATTTAACTTTTTAATACAATGAATAATATTTTAAACATTGTTTTATGTATGTTGTTATTAAAATTAACTTAATAATTAAATAATATAGTAATAATGATACGATCCTGTTACTAGATAACACGTTTCGAACTACTGTATACAACACGGTTTATAAGATCTAGTCTGATCTTTGAACACTGTATTTAACTTTCTTTAATGATATATATATATATATATTAAAACATTAAAACAATATGAAAATATGATGTAACAATTTAATATTGTATTATATATGGTATACAATTAAAAGTAAAAAAATATTGATAATTAATACAGTTACTATAGGAACTTGTCAATCTATATTTTTGTGAGTATATTATTAAACTATTATATCATTTAAGTGTGTGATATAAAGAATGTCTAGAATTTGAACTGCCATAAATTGATCAAAGGAAAAGGACCTGGTGAAAGTATTGCCAAAATCTAACATAAAATGTAGGTACAGGGTACTCTATGTAATGACATCAAACTAGTGATCTGGAGATGTGGAGTTGAGTCCCACTTGAAAACAATGTACAGTCAGTTTCCCAAATAAATTGCTACATTCTATGTTGGTGCTATGAAAAATCTCTACCGGTCAATTTTTCCTGATACAAAAGCATTGTATTATACAGTAGAACCTCTGTTTTAAGTACCTTTATTTTACATACCCTAGATTTTACACCTCATAAGAATAATTTCATCATCAATATTCAAAGTCAAAATGTATATTCATGGGGCAATTGCATATATTTTCAAGTTTTGTTCTGCATATTATAATTCCAATAACTATAGTTACTTAATTCAGCATTATCTTCAGAAAATAACATTCTCATCATGGCATACTTTCATGTTCCACTAAGCTGTATTATTGAAGTTGAAGTAAAATTGGAACTAACCAGAATTTCACAGCCCCATGTTCTACGTACCCCATTTGGTCCATACCCTACGTAAAATAGAGGTTCTACTGTATTAAAGTCAATTTTAATACTTACTACAGTATTTACATTATAAGAAAGATATTTATTTAAATATTTGCATAATTTTAGCATGACTGTAGTAATTATGTCCATTTCCATCATAGTTTTGTAATTTGTTTTTATTAAAAAACGAAATTTGTATACTTTTTAAAGCAAAGCTCAAATGAGGCAATTCATGGGAAAACCACCAAGTTGTCGCACAGGAAGTTATTGAGAAATAAGCAAATAAACAACAGAAAATATAAACAAATACAAAGGAAATTTGTGTATATTTTGTCCAATAACTTAAGTTATAGATGCCCGATTTTGATAATTGGCCCCTCTTTTTAAAGCTTATGAAAAGTGTAACATGGCTATAACAAAAACTCAATTTTAAATTTTCCTACAACTTGATGGTTTTGCCATGACATGCCTCAAATCGAGTTACACTCCGTGGAATGGAGAACTTAGACCAAAAGGATAACGTCTACTGTTTGTTTGAGAACTTAGACCAAACGGATAATGTCTACTGTTTGTTTGAGAACTGAGACCACATGAATAACGTCTACTGTTTATTTATAGCATGGACCTTACTCTGTAATCCTGTTCCACTGTTTAGCTAGTATGTGGTAACTAATTCATAGCATCCTGAAAAAAAATTAAACACCATCTAAATTTCCATCTATTAACCTCAAATAACAAATCTGGCTCAGAGGATTGGTATACATTCCTTGGATACAGTATGCCTACCAAATTTCAGCCAGATCCGTCAACGGATAAGGGAGGAGTAGCGATTTTTTAGTTTGTCTATACATGGTCTATAACACAAGAAGAAGAAGAAAGAGAACGTTGGTAGATACTTGACTCCGTTCCACGGAGTGTTAACAATAAGTAGCATTAGTAACATGAATTTTGTTTGTGTACTGTGCATTGATAATAAAATTTATAACAATAGCGCCACCGAAAATTGTATTGCTACATATCAGTTTGATAAAATATCATTAATGTTCTAATAAAAATATTTTATTTTCCTTAAAATAGTTTTGTGTGTTTTTGTAATGCACCAACTGGCATATGACGATAATTTTATTATATTATATATCTCGATGACGATGTTGATGATGGGGGCGACAGCGGCAGCGACGATGTTGATAGCGATGGTGATGGTGATGATGATGATGATGATGATGATGATGATGGTGATGATGATGATAGTGATGATGATGGTCGTGGTGGTGATGGTGAACGATGAGGATGATGATGGGTGTGAAGGTGATCAGTGAGGATGGTGGCGGTGGTGATGATGATGATGATGATGGTTGAGGATGATTATTTATATTATCACTTGAAACTTAAAAAATGGTCAAATTAATTTGAATTGCTCATATCAATTAACAAATTGAAACTGATTTCTGTGTACATAAGTTTACGGTAGCAGAAAATATTGAATTTTAATTCTCTATTCTTAGCAATAAATAGTGCAAGGTTTTTACTTGAAAACCCCATGTTTCAACTAAAAATAGGGCTGCACTTGTATAGTGTCAACAAAATTAGTCAATTATGATCATTGGACTCTGTGTACTTAAGTTTTGTTAGAATTGTCAAGTTGGCGCAACATAAAATAAATTAAAGAGGCGTTTTTTTCTTCGAGGCTGGTGTATTTAATTAGTCTAACTTAAGATTTTTTCACTATCGTTTCTAAAGTGATAATTACTATTCCCAAAACCTTTTACGATGGATTATTGTATTAGTCAATTACTGGTTTGGATTAGTAGTTAAATTTGAAAAATTATATATTATAATTAAACTTAATTGTGTTGAAACGTAGGAACAATAAGTAAATTATGATGTACCGATGATAAAGAACGGTTAAGGGAATTTTAACGTAGGCCTACCCGATCACCGATTGTGTTCAATAAATTTGAAAGTATAGTGACGGTCCCATCTCCAAGGGACTAGCTGAGAATTATTCTTTAATGCCCGTTGTCCGAACAATAAATTTTCACTAAAAATAGGAAGTTTTTGCAAGCGATGTAACTGATTTAGTGCGGCTCAGATCCCAATTTATTTACGACGAGAACACATTAAGAGCAGAATCTTTCGTAGTAAATACTAAAGCTGAAATCCATCTCATCCGGTTAAAATAAGACCTTGTGAATGCCCAAAAATTTTTAACAAACTCACCGACCAAAGTATAGTCCTATACCATTATATTCATTAAGTATGCATATCTAATGTTTTTATTCTGTTACTTAACCCCTATTTTAATTGTTGCCCTAACTCCTTAATTCATACTAGCTTTCATATGTGCTCCTCTAAAGTACATGCAAATTATCGCTCGTGTGCTTCAATTCGCTTAACCATTGGAAAAAAAGAAAACTCTATTTTTTGGGGAAAATGACGTTTTAAGTAATATATTTATGATTTTCATGCAGTGGCCCACACGGATTATGTTGTAAACATTATTTTACCTACCTATGAAGAATAATTTGAAAAATGTACAGTTTCATCTTCATCAGAAAACTTCGATTTGTAACAAACAGCTCCTCGGGCCGATTTAGATAAGATAATTTATTGAAATCTTGGTTTTTTGCTGTTTCAAGCTCGGTTATTACTCCTTCACTTTTTTGGAGGAAATTTAATGAGCTTGAATCTGCTATAAAACTCGTACAGTATGATTGGTTGGGAGTTTTATCGGAAAAGTAGAAATATAAAACATAACGATCAACAATACGCTGTTATCGGCTATAGAAATTAACTACTATGCAGCAGAGTGATTTGACCTTGGTGCGCTGAGTTCAAGTTCAAGTTCAATTTATTCAGAAAAGTTCAATAACAACAACAACAACATCTGAAAGGGAACATTACAACAAGCGCAATGCTTTTAAACAAATGACCCCATTAAAATAATACAGTATAATATAAATAAAAGTTTACGATAATAGTATTTCAAATCTTAACAATGATGAATACCGTAGAGTTAGAGCTCATCAAATTAATGAAATGCTGACAATTCTAGACAAATATTACCTGAATCAATATTAGAACAATTGTAATAGTTAATTAGATAATTATCTAAGTACGATTTATGAAGCGAGTTTTTTAAAGTTGAGATTGAGTTTGAAGATCTATGTTTTCTATTTAATTCGTTGCACACCTTTGGTCCACGGTAGGTGATGCTTTTTTTGGCCACCTTTAGTTGATTGTAGTTTAATGCAAAGATTATTATTGTTCGGATAGCAAATGATAAAAACCGGTGAAAACGTTTCCATATAGTATAATTGAACTGGTGATTTACAGTCATGGTTAAAAAATTCCTAGTGCGAAAATGACAAAATATTTTTTAAATTGTTTGAAGAGATGCATAACTTTATTGGACAGAGATACTTAGAATGTATTCGTACATTTTATACTAATGGGCGAGGGAGCGGCACCCTGACAGATGACGGTTGACTTTAAACCACATCCAGGCTGGTGACGAGGAAGCGGAAACATATACAAGAAAAAAGGAGGTGGCACCACACCTAGGCACATGTACAAGGAACCGGCACCACCCAGCCAAACGGCGGTAGAGGATGAACCACACGAAGGCTGGTAGACGAGGAGGTAGCATCACACCCAGCCAAATGTACGAGAAAGCGGTACAAATCAAGGCCAACTGAGGTAGAAGATAAATCACGCAGTCAGCATCCACTGATGAACCACCTCCACTACCTGTGTTCTCTACACATCACGGGCCAGGGGAGTATCCAGGATTCGAGAGAGTTCAACTCAACCTTATCGGAAAAGAAGAGAAAAAAGCAAATAAATAAACGACATTTCTCCCATTTTAGGGCTTTTTAGGGTGGTGTTTTCACGCTTCTTGTCTCCTGTCATTTCCGAAGGGTTGGTCACTTCTTCCGAAATACGTTTGAGGCAGTGGCGGGAGGGGGAGGGGGTAGGGGATTGTCTCTCTCCCTTCCCTCCGTCGGGGAGAAAACAAAGGTTTCGTTGGGGGCTTTCTAGGGTAATGTCAAAGGACAGTTTTTTTGCTCGTCAGACTGAAAACCGGCCACCTCAAAATCAAACTTGCACAACTCGTCGGGGGACCCGTGCCCGCCTGTCGGGAGAATTGCCCTGCTGTCGGGAAATTCCTGGCACCGCCATTGGTTTGAGGGCTCAATCTTCTTATTTATGTGCTATTTTCATTTTTTAAACCTCACAAAGAGGTGGGGGCGTGCTTGAGCATCATAAGCACCCCACCCCTGGATACGCTACTGTGGGCTGCACTGTAAAAAAACCCCGTAAATTTACGGAAAATGTCCTGACAGCCAGGATTCCAAGAAAATCCCGTAAATTCTACGGGTATTTGTATTTCTGTACAGTAAATCTTACGGGAAATTTACTGTTACACCATCAATTTTACGGTAAATTCCCGAAAAATTTACGAAAAAATCCCTATTAGCCAGGATGCCAAGAATATCCTGTCAATTTTACGGGTAAATGTCCGTAAAATTTACGGGATTTTCTTGGAATCCTGGTTGCCAGGACTTTTTCCGTTTTTTTACAGTGCAATTTTTGCGGAAAAGGGGATGGAGGTAACCCGAGTGGTAACTGAGAAGCCCCCTGAAATTTCACATCGCAGAAAATCAGATTGATTGACTTTTACCCTCTTTCCAGATACCATGGACAAGCCCCCGGGGTGGGTGTCTGAACATAATTTAAACTCGTTCCCTCTCCCCAATCCAAAGACGTTTCTCAGGGCCGGCGGTACGTTTTTGAAAGTGAGGGGGGGGGGCACTGCAGGGGCGGATCAAGATATTTACAGAATAGGGAGTTTAAACCAGTTCCGTTTTAGTGAGAAGAGCACAGAAAGACTGACTGCGCCAGGGGGTGGGTTTGGGAAGGGGAGGATTCCCCTCCCATAGAAGTTTTTTGAAAATTATAAACCTCTAGACGATCATAAAGAGCATCTTGGACTATACATTTGAAAAGTGGGGATCTCCACTCGAAAATATATGGGAACAATTTTTTTCTCTTTACATTTTTAAGAAACAAGCAATTTTGTCTGAGACCAGGGGCCGTTGAAGGCCCCCGGTCGGGGTCGAGAGGCCGAAAGTCCCCGGAAAATTTTGCGTTATTTTATATGATAAAAGCCACATTAGAGCCCATCAAAATGTCCCATTTTCCAGATTAGCATGTCTTGGTTTTGAAGTTCGGACTTGCTAGTGAAGCGGACAATTTTGGCTTGGGGCCAGGGGGCCGCCAAGGGCCCCCGGTTGGGGTCGAGGGGCCGAAGGCCCCAGAAAATTTTGCGTTATTTTAAACGCTAAAAGACACATTAGAGTCCATCAAATTGTCCCGTTTTTCAGATCAGCCAGTCATGGTTTCAAAGTTTGGACTTTCGAGCGAAGCGAGCAACTTTGGCTGGGGCCAGGGGGGGGGGGCACCGAGGGCCTCGGTCGGGGTCGAGGGACCGAAGGCCCTGGACAATTTTGCGTTATTTTATATTACTAAAAGCCACATTTGAGCCCATAAAAATGTTCCGTTTTCCAGATCAACCTGTCTTGGTTTCGAAGTTCGGACTTGCAAGCGAAGAAAACAATTTTGGCTGGGGCCAGAGGCCGCCAAGGGCCCCCAGTTGGGGTCAAGAGGCCGAAGACCCCGAAAATTTTTGTTATTTTATATGCTAAAAGCGAGTGAAGCGAGCAATTTAGACTGGGGGCCAGGGGTGCCGGCGAGGGCCCCTGGCTGGGGTCGAGGGGCCGAAGGCCCCGGAAAATTTTGCGTTATTTTATATGCTAAAAGACACATTAGAGTCCACCAAAATGTCCCGTTTTCCAGATCAGCCTGTCACGGTTTTGAAGTTAGGACTTGCGAGCGAAGCGAGAAATTCTGGCTGGGAAGGCCCCGGAAAATTTTGCGCTATTTTATAGGCTAAAACCACATTAGAACCCATCAAAATGTCCCGTTTTTCAGATCAGCATGTCTTGGTTTCGAAGTTCGGACTTTTGAGCGAAGCGAGCAATTTTGGCTGGGGCCAGGGGGCCGCCAAGGGCCCTCGGTTGGGGTCAAGGGGCCGGCCCCAGAAAATTTTGCCTTATTTTAAACGCTAAAAGACGCATTAGAGTCCAAAATTTAGATTTCAATGTTCTAGAAATTGGCACTTTAATATTTAAAGTGTATAGCTGTCATTTTGAACATTTAGGGGTCTGCGTAGACATATGTTCCGCCAAAAAGCGGGGGGGGGGGGAGGAACGGGCCCCTGCGGCCCCCGGTTCCGCCGGCCCTGTTTCTGGACACCTCCCAGGTTCCGCCGCCTCCGTCTAAAATACGGTGTTTGACTGTATTTCATTTTTTCTTCGCGTGGAACCTTTTATTATATTTAAAGATGTATTATGTCACTGAAAATGACAAAAATTAGATTTTGAAAATAACTTGCTTGTCTTGAAGAAATACAAAAGTTATGACAATGACACTAGAAATCTGGTTATTTAAAAATATTGCAATGTTATATGCTAAAAATTAGCAAAAAACATCAAAAAGGCTGGAAGCCTCTATGTTTTTGATAATTTCTCACTGTAAAAATCTTATTAAACAATTTTTAAATACACTAATTTCTATTCTCCAGTTCTTAACTTTGATGCTACTTTGATATGATCAAGTTATTTTTAAAATAAATGTTGATGATTTTGTTGTTATTTTTAGGTGACAATATATCTTTAATGTAGGCGTCAACAATTTCATAACAATATAACTTATAAGGGTGCCCAGCATTATTCATTGCCTGAACTATTAATTATTACATCAATTTCGATTCAGGGATCATTGTGAGTAATTCCCAATGCCCTTTAAGACATCATTAACTGGTCATCCTTGGATTATTCCATTTCCTTTAAAGTCAACCCAGACCAACTGATAACAACGACCCTTGGGGGTCGAAGGACATAGCCATCCTGTAGGTATGTCATTTTGGAATATTTAGGTATAACAAGTCACGGATTATTTAATGTCTTATCTTAACCAAAGGAGAAAAAAACAAAATCGTAAAAGCCTTTGGGATTTCGCCGAAACCTTTATTGCACCATATGAAGCAAAAAAATAAAAATAAATAAAAAGAGAGAGATTTTTGCTCTGCACAACGTTTATCGTTCGTTTTTGTAATTTTCTAGCAGCTGAATACCTCATCGCATGTTCCTCGATGCAGGACATCCGTAACAAAACTTTAGTAGTTTGGATGTTTATTAGGGAGTTTTCGCCAACTTACGAAAAAAAGAGAAAAAGATGCCTGTAGGGAGGTTTCGCAACCTAACAAAATACGAAAAACGGATACGTCATAAACTTGTGACGTTTGACTTGAACACCTTCAATATCCGTCACAGTGTCAGTATTTTACAACGATCATCAAAAATTCGAAGATAGAAAATCTGATATATTTTTAAACACGTCACATTTAGCAACTTAAAAAACGGAGGTGTGACGTATCCGTTTCGTTATCGTATTTCATAATTTTGAGAAACCTCATGTCACTTATAACGATCGTATAATTTAACCTAATATTGAAATGTCTCAGGGGCGGATCCAGGATCCACCGAAAAGGGGGTGGGGGATGGGGGGCACTTCCAGATCCGGGTGGGTGTGGTTTTATTCAAAATATCCATTTTATTCAAAATTGTGCAAAAAATTTTTTGTTTTGTTTCAAAAAAAGGGGGCGGGTCCGTTTCCCCCCACCCCCTTGGATGCGCGCCTGTGTCTATAGACAATGCTTATCTTCCTCTTATGAATATAAGTGCTAAGACCCGGAAGCCGCTTTGAAACTCTCTTTTGTTGGAGAATTTCTTCCTCTCTGTAAAATAGGCTAACTTAAGTTGATTATCCGAAAGGTCCACTAATCAACTTCAAGTAAGAAAGTATAATGCATACTCCAAGCTCATCAGGACCTGATGATGACATAATTTATGTCGAAATATTGAATCTTGTCACGATGGCGTGTATCTCATTGCTTGGA
>JAOTQE010100498.1:0-13946 GCA_025631205.1 Nesometra sesokonis
TTTATATGGCAACAGGTCCACGTTGCTATGTGTTCGAACGCGTTCATACTTTAATTGCCTGTGCGCAGATGTAATGTCGTAAATTATCGCGCGCATACAATTAGCAGCGTGGGCCTGTTGCCATATAAACGGCGTAAGGGTAAAGCTTTAACGACCCCCGCACACGGTGCGCCGTTGGCACGAGTAGCTGTTAAATATCAAACATGGTAAAAACCTAGCGCTGCGCCGTTGGCGCATGTAACTTCACCGCACACGTGAGCTATTGGCGTGCAGCGGCGGCACGAGTGACTGTTGGTGCGCGCCGTTGGCTTACGTGTGCGGCGGCCTTTATAAGTCCCAAAATCAAGATAAACATCAGTGGATGTGACTCCATCTAAACCAAACTGTCAACAAAATTGAAGAATGAGGAGTGGTTGGTTTTAGGAAAGTTGACTGTATTGTTTGGGAACTCAATGGCTGCTATTCTCAAAAGCGGACTAACCTTTAGTCCGGGATTTAGATTTAACCCCAAATAAATCATTTTTGCCCAGACCTAAACCCTGGACTAAAGCATTCTAAATTACATCCTAAGAGGAGGATTATGGAAAGTTTAGGACCAACTATTCCTGTTCTAAGGTTAGTCCTGGACTGCCTTATGAGAATACCAGCCAATGATTTACAGTAATTCACTTGTCATTACAATAGGTCTACACTGCATCAGCAACATCATTCTTAGCTTTTAGTGAGATGAGGGTTCCCCTACTTTCATTGCAACTTGTGTACGTGATATGCTTCTGAAGCAGTAGAGCATGTTTTTCTGTCAGTTTTGTTATGATTGTGGGGTGCCTAAGAGGCAATACTGCCTGCGGTAAGAATTTACAGACTTTGGGCCTAACAATAATCATGGAGGTATAAATAAATATATTTTTATACCTCGATGCAATAACCACACATTTTGTTATTTTTTTTGTTTAGAGGAGTTAAAACTTGGTTCAGAACATAAAATATTATGGCAGTTTTAAAATTTTTTCTATAACGATTAAAAACATTTCAGATCGTGTTTTTGGAATAACGGTCGACAGGAATACAGGCTTAATACAAATTAACTCCCCTAAATCCAACCCTCTGGAAAACCAACTAATTGTTATTCCGAAGTACTGAAATCAATGGCATCAATGTAGGCATAGCTAAACTCGATGCTCCCTGTACTTCTTTGACAAAATCAACTATCTGAAAGTTAAGTGGTTTTAGAACCGTTGACACTTGTGCACACAATCGGAGCGACATAGGCACCACTTACTTTTGCCAAAAATTTAAATATATACTGAAAATGAAAAAAAAGATTTAAAAACTACTTCTATCGGTAAAAAAATCTTAAAAAGTCATTGCACAATTTGTAGGGAAAAATAAACTATTTTTATATTTAAGCACCCATCCAAGGCAAAATTAAAATATGTAAACCTATTACATATGTTTACTAATAAATAAACTGATAAACTGTATATATAAAAATACAATAAAATACACACTATACTACAATTAGTTTTTAAAGACTACCCTAAAACAATTTATATGTTAATATATTTTGAGTTGTGATGTCTTTTTTGATTAATCTGCTCTAGATTCTGACAATTCAAGATGTATTACTAAATGAAATACAATACAGTATACATATATATTAGTTTAATCACATAATCTCTACCACTACTGTTAATCATCATTAAAAACATGGATCAAACTTCAAACTAGGCAAGGTATCGTCCAGTCTTTTTATTACATTCAATTTTACACCCTTTACATTTAAATATATTAGACGACTCATATCATGTCCATATCATTACCTCCTTTCCCTACACAATAAAAACATGGTAGAGTATTATCAACTTTGTCTATGTGTTGTCATCAACGATACACTGTACCATTTAATCGTATACAGTCGACCTCATTAACAAACTTATCATTTACAAACCATTTATTTTACAAACCTTATTTAGTCAATGGTGTCATTAAAATAATGGCCAATGATGTAATTATCCAATAATTTGTCATTGATAATTCCTTCATATTTTCCTATTCCTAGTTCATTTAAGTAGGATTTAACAACTATGAGAACTAAATAAACATAAGTTAGTTTAATGCCGACCTTAAACTTGATGGGGGGTGGCAAAGGTGCCTGAGAAATTTAAGATTTTGTCTGGGAATTTGTAGGTCAAGTTGAGCCCCCAATATACCAAATGACCTAAAAAGGCACGCAAAATACGACAAATAAGGTTTTTTTAATTTTCAAATTGAAAACCAGGAACACGCCCACCTCTATCTCTGTTGGATCTTTACATGAAAGGCTGAGAATAGACAGCAGGCAGTTTAAATTCTCAACTAGGTTGGAAACTTGACAAATGCATGCTATGCCATATGTGAGGTGTCGTGACAAAATGAGTCGTGTTGTACACCAGGTCATTTTGAGATATTCACAAAAATAGGTAGAAAGTCAAACTTTTTATAAAAATTAGTTTTTTGTTGTTTTGGAAAGTTTAGTACTTAAATTTTATAATTAGAAACATCCTGTTTATGTTTATTTACAATAAATATGTTTTTGAACTACATTTTGTGAAGGCTGTTTTTCAAAATCAATGGAAAAACAGACTGGAAGTCAGCAGTTGTTTATATTTAAGGTCGATTTTCTCCAAAGTGTGTTTTCAGGTAAGTACATTTCAAAGTTTTTTCTAGTTATACTCCACCTACGAACCTAATTCAAAAACCAAATTAAAGTCTATAATATATTCTACCAGAATACAACAATAACTCAATTTTTAATTTTTGTACAACACGACACATTTTGTGGTGACACCTCACAAATTATTCGCTTTAAGACCCTTCACACTCTAGGTGAATCCTAACAACAAAAACTGCACCTAATTAAAAAATCAAGATTCAACTATTCGAAGAAACCAACAGCACGAAAATGCATTAATTTAAGACTGCTGTATACAATTTTCTGTATCATTATAGTGTTGGCTGCATAGAATATTTCAGCAAAGCAATTTGAAATACAGTTATTGAAGAAAAAGATATTCAATATTGTCAGAATCTAAAAATAAAAAAAGTCAACCATACAATAGAAATTTGGTTATAATTTATAAAAAAATGTATTTTCTACATTGATATAATTTTTATGGGATTTCAGTACAACATTGATTAAATTAATACTATCACTGTATTTGGTAGTTTTATAGATTATCAAACTGAATTCTTTGGCTATTTGATTTTAATTTTTCTTGAAAATTCATTTAAAATGTTCATATTTTGGTTGAATTTTTGTATTAAATCATTTCAAAATAGTATTTAAATATAACCAGGCCACAATTTTAAAACACTGAAGTTAGATTGTACAGTATCAAACCGATACCATTTACCAGCAAAATATGAAAATATTTAGACTTGTACTTATATTTGTTTATAAAATATACACTTTATTACCAAACAAGCACGTATCTTTAAAATTTAGTTCAGAACCTTCACACAACCCCAACTCTCCACCACCTCGCTCCTCACACAAAAACCCCTCCTGTCAATCATACTAGCATGGCGACCAAAATTATGAAGTGCTCAAATTGCTTGAAACCAAACTTGAAACATTTTGGACTCTGTGTTTACACATTTCATTTCTCCAATTTTGTATAATATGCATGTTTATGCACTTTCATAATCAGAACAAAATCATCTAAAACAAAATATCAATGGTCACATTAGTTAGTCACATTTCTTGGATCAATAGCAAGCACTGTACTAACTTTACAAAAAATGGCATAGAGGACACCATTCATCTTGACAAACGTCCTCCCATTAATATGAAGTGCTGTTCTGCACTTGTAGACAGGTACTATGGCTAGTTTTTGTATTTTAACTATTAAAAATACTACTAAAATAATTTAGTTAATACTTAAATATTTTTTATCCAAGTACATAGAACATAAATAGTGTTCCATGTGTCAGTTAAGGATTGGCAAGGCTGTTCACAACATGAAAACAATATAATTCTAATATTGTCTAAATGTCACAATATGGAGTTTATACAACAGGACAGGAATAGTCGCTGGGGTTTCATACTCAGTACAGCATAAGAAGATAAATATCCAATGGTAAAATTATGCAACATCTTTCTGTTACATTTCACTCACTTCCCTGGCACACCATTTTAAACTTAATTTTGGTTTTAAAAAAAGTACCAGTATTCAATGTACAGTAAAATTTTCAAAGAAATAAAATTAAAATGCTTTTGAAAACAAGCAAGTTTTAGAAGTTTTCAAAAAAAAATTTGACATTCTGTGAAGTCTTTGTCCATCGGTAGGTGTATCATAAAGTAAGTACTGCATAGGAGAATGCACATCGAAGTTTGTATAAATTAGGCCAGAAAATTAAGGCATATGATGTGTTTAAAGCTGGATGAGCTTAATCAGAAATATCCACTGTTTCCCATCATGTTGTATAAACTCCCTAATATTCTAGTTTACTACTAGAAAATGCTGCCACTAATAATTTATGATACAGTAAAAACTACATATAAACACTGGAAAATGTTGATGGTCTTCTGATCATCATAAGAACACTTGCTTATCTTTACCAACTGTAGTTTCCTGGAGCCCATGATTGATGAAATGGCCTATGGAAGCAAAAAATGTTCATTGATTGAAGTATTTAATCAAAAAGTGTCTTTGTTAATGTTAAATTCAAATCAAGCATTTCTGTTGGTCCACTATGAGCCTACACTCCAAATTCCACATAATTTCAGTAGTATTATATGGGCAGCAATTGGGACCAAAATAGACAAACATTGCCGTATAAACAACACCACTCCCATAAAGAAAAAGGACAATTTGCCGTTTAGATATAGACGCTGTAGACAAAAAAACAACTCGTGAGGAAAGTAGTGAATTGGGTTATTCGAACAACATTTTGTTTATTGTGACCCCAACTGCTACCCATAGTATTATACAAATGATAATTTTAACAATGATTAGTGAGTTAAAGATTTGCACGTCAACTATGTGGACTGTAACATTATAATGTTGAATAAGTTTTTAGACGCGGAAAGCATCTCTATAAACAGCTTTTCAAAAATGTCTGTCTGTTGGTCTGTTGACTCTGTCTGTCTGTCAGTCTTGTCACGCACATTTGTGACTATTTGCGTTTTGTTCATTCCATACATATGTAAAAAAAAATGTTAACGAATGTAGAATGATCTGTTGTGCAAAATGAAAGCTTCCTATTGTCAACATTATGTCCACTCAAATCTAAGCCCCTATTAAACTAAAAGATGACAAGCACTAAGCAATAACAACACCTTGGAAATGGAGAGCTTAGTGTATGTTTAGACTCACAGGTAGCATGGTTAAACAAAGTGACTTATTATAATAATGCAGTACAAGTAAAACTACATAATTTAATAATAATGGTTTTCACAACTTACATATTCTCAATAAAACTTGAAGACCTCCAGATTTCTTGCTGCATTTCAGGATTGCCACGTACAACAGGCAGTCCTCTATCATCAAGTGCTCTGGGGTCCATTCGTGGATCCATCCTTGGGTCCATTCGGGGGTCTGATCTTGAATTCAGACGTATATTTTGAGGTTGCATCATACGATAATCCATTCTTGGTTCTGGTCTTGGATCAAGCCCAAGAGGCTCAGCTCTTGAAGGTAATCTTCTGTCACCTGCCATCCTCTGTTGATCAACATGCTGCTCAACTGCCATTTGCTCTGGTTCTGGACAAATGAGATTATCAGCACTAGAACCTG
Source organism: Nesometra sesokonis (assembly GCA_025631205.1). Classification (NCBI taxonomy): domain Eukaryota; kingdom Metazoa; phylum Echinodermata; class Crinoidea; order Comatulida; family Antedonidae; genus Nesometra; species Nesometra sesokonis. The sequence goes on from JAOTQE010100498.1 coordinate 5,778, forward strand.
ATGAATGCGAGATTACTGTTTCTGCTCCTCGGTTTGGCATTGGGTACTCTATCATTTGTGTCTTATTTTCTTCTGATCTGTTATCCATGACGTTTAACGAAGGTTGGAGGAGCTGGTCTACTGGCAAAGACATCACTTGAGGCTGTACGTTTCCCCGATTTACAATCTCTGGTTCAGTGTACTGATTGTTCGTTTCACTGCTACTATTAACCCGATTACGCTGCCTAGGCCTTGGAGATTTTGATTTTGTAGAAGTCTTTCGCTCAACTCCATTAACTGCCCACCAATCAAAACCATGCACAGATTTTTTGTGAGTTTTCAAGCTGACATTATGTGCAAAGCTGGCGGGACACTGTGAACATTGGAATGGTTTCTCACCTGTGTGTACACGCATATGAGCAACCATGCTATGCTTCTGAACAAATCCTTTATTACATACTGAGCAGTGGTAAGGTTTATCATTCATATGTATCATTTTGTGTCGCTCTAGGCGATGACTTACAGTAAAAGTTTTTCCACACTCTTCACAAATAAAGCTACGTTCTCCATGACTTTTTCGTGTGTGGTTTCGCAGATTTTGCTCAGTCCAAAACTCACGTTGGCATACTGAACAAGTAAATGTTTTTCCACTTTCTGAGTTTTCATGCCACTTTTTGTGTTGGTTAAAACCAGAATGGAAGGTAAAAGTTTTTGAACACTTTTCACACTTGAATGGTTTATCTGGAAGATGGCGTACACGATGTCGCTGTAGCTGGTGTAAATGAGAGAAACCTTTTCCACAAAATTCACAGACGCACCGTACAAATGGAACACCATGAACAGTTTTTAAATGTTTCTCAAAAATAGGGTGGGTTTGAAATTGTTTTTCACAATGTTCACATTGATATGTCTTTTTAAACAGACCACTATCATGTAATGCCATGTGATCTTTGAACTCTTTCTTCTTTGGAAATTGTTCTTGACACTTGTCACAAAAGTTCTGTTTCTGGTGGGTTAGTTTGTGTTTTTCTAATGAATCTTGAGATCTACATTTTCTTGGACAAACATCACAACAAAATCGAACAGGTGTCAAATTTCTTGAGGTTGTTCTCTGTCTTGCTTTGCTTTTCTTGCGAACTTTACCAACTGAAGCAGCAACAGTATTTTTCTGTGGTGCTTTACGTTTGCGCTTTCTTAAACTGTCACATTTTTTCTCATGTGTTTCTAATGTATCAGGGTCAAAAAAGACCTTTCCACATTCCCCACAAACTAGGTTAAAATCATCATCGTCGTCATCAACATATTCATCAACTGTATAATCCTCAGTTTCATCCTGGTCATCATAATTCTCCACAACAACTGATGCAACCCTCCGTGTTGGCAAGGACTTTCTACGACTCAATTTCTTTTTGGCCATTGTGGTACCTGTGTTATTGTCTGTAGTGTCCAGTTCAAGAACATTTTTTGTATCACTTGAGTCATCAATATTAAGATCAGGTACTCTATCACCAGTAAAGCCTACTACTTTATCAAGCATATCCTTTCCAATTCGATCTCTAAGAACAACACTTAAGTGTCTGCTGTGCCCTTTACCATCTTGATTTTCATGGCCCAGTCTGTTAGTTCTGGAACAAAACATAAAAAAAAACATTAATCAGAAGTCGATATTTTTAAGTATTTTTGTCACTGGCCCAGACAACCATAGCTTCCATTTTTTTACTGGTCCCCATTCAAATTCACTGGTCCTTTTTCTACCCCATACTGACTCTGACTTTGAGCAAGGGTCGACTTGTGAAAGGTTGACTTTAGTCCGTTTTAGTTAATTTAAGATAAAAGTCTTTCACTTTTATTTAAATGATGCAATATTTTTATTTATTCCTTACATACCCAGTTCCATTTCTTCTTAGACGCATCCTGCATGTAGATGGTGGCTTTGTAGTATGAGGACTTTCATAGCTTAAAAATAAATAATCAAAGAAACATATTAAACACTTTTAAAGGATTCAATTTCTAGTTTATTGGTAGATAATAGCCAACACCACAGGTGTATAAAGTCATTCAGTGGTCGGTATCTTGGCAAACGGTATGTTAGTCTTTGTCCGGATTATCAAATTTCAATGACAAAAAACTGTGATACGCCTATTATACATTCATAATAACATCACATTATGACGATACATGGACATATCCTACCCATATATGGGCATATAAAAGTTTTTTGTAAAATGGAATTTGATAGTCTGGACTAAGCCTTACCCTCATAACTGAAGGAAAAATGTGAGGGCATTGTTATTGGCTTGGTCTGTCTATTTATCTGTTGCTCTTTGAATTGTATTTCAAAATAGCTTTGTTTAATTCAACTTTACTCATTGCCTTTCATCATGTAAATTACATTTCTTTTATTTCCTACTTGAATGTTTATATAGTTTCTCTTATATAGTACAATAAGTAGAGAAGCACAAAGTCAAAAATACTGCAGCAGAAAACAAACAGACTGATTCAAGCCTCTAGGGGCCCATTTGGGCGAGATTTTATAAGTGTTAAACAGTAAATTTCCGTTTTCACCAGAATGGGTTTAAAATCACCCTTAGATTTGCCACCGAAACAGTCTGACAAGCAACCGTACAGTTAACTGGGTAGTTAGAAGTAAAACTTTTTTATGACTTTATCCTTCTTCAATGGCTTCACGATTGTTTTAATAAATGCAACCATGGTTGAACATCTAGGCAGTAGCACACAATTTGTTCCAATTCATTGTCTAAATTATTTTCAAAGCCAAAAAAAAAAATATATATGTTGGAGCACGGAACTTATTAAATAGGTTTTAGATTGTTAGTCGAAGCCTATCTCAGTACTCCAGTAAAAATGCGGTGATCAGAGCTGTACCAACTGCTGCTATTTGGTATAGATTTACCAATTCATAAAATAAAGTATCGTACAGCTAAAATTAAACTGCAAAGCATTTCATTCATTGGTGCGGTTTCAGAGAATGATTAGAATCAACATCTGCATCATTGATCTTTTTGCTCCTTTTCCAGTGTTTTTAAATCAGAGATGTCCGCAAACGGGCATTTTACCCGTGGCTACATGACCGGTTTTTACCCTATGTTTTGTATTCTGATTCTTGCCTGAACGGCACCTAGGAATAAACAGTTAAACACCGCCAACTGTTCTTACACATGCATGACCGAGAAAGGTCAGTCAGACAATGCAGTGTATAACTTTACGGAAATCTACAGAAAAAATTTATTGAATTTCTGTAAGAGCTTGATTGACAGGTATAGATTACTGTAGTATATAATATTCAGAGGCGATGAAACGTTTTTGGATCGGGGGGACGATGTTAAATTTTAATCTGCTACCCTAGTCCAGTTAGAAATTGACAAGCAAAAAAAAAAGGTTATTGCCTATAAATTTGTGGTATCCTGGTCCCTGAAGGTAGTTTTCAGGCTTTTTTAATGATTTAGATCTCTGAAGGGAAGTGATTTTATTTTTGGAGTGGCATTTCAGGGGGAACTGAGTTATCACTGGGGAAACACCCCCATCCCCCTTCTTCCGCCACCCATTATACAAAAAATCAATAACTTTGAGTACAATAGTACAAAATATTTAATGACGTGAAAGATGTTCTATTCAAAGAAGTGGATCCCAGTTAAAAAGAACCACCCATATTACACTGACACCAGTAAACATACTCATGCATCTACAGTAGCTGTCACATGCCAGGTTTGTTTGATTTGTGACACTGTGATATATTGACAACAGGTGCCCAAGCAGATTTTATTCTCTGAAATCGTTGAGTAATAATTGGTTACCATGCATTAGTAACTTTATCAGTACTTTTGAATGAATGCCACATGACCTTTAAACAACCAATCAAATAGTTAGAATGCACAAAAAAATTTGTATAATACTCACTAGTCAATTAGGAAACTAGCAAGTTCTTCAGAGTTATTCATATTCAAGGTTGAGGCAAGGTTATGCCATCTTTGCCAGGTCTTTCCAAGTACCAGTTTCTCTGCTGCAAGTAATGCATGGTTTTCCTCGCCTTCCATGACTTCTGCTTCATCATCAGCATTATTGTCTTCTTCGTCAGAGTTTACATCAACCTTGTCTGCATTGTCCTCTTCCTTAACATCAGTTTGTAGGCGTTTATCACTAATGAAACAAGATTCAATTTTCAAACAATTTTCTTTATATTTTAAACTAAGGTATTTTAAGTTATTTAAAACAAAAATTGACTTAAAACATATTAAAGCTTGTTAGTTCAGGAGTTCTTGAATCAGAATTGAAAAGGGCAGATGAAACAAAGTTAGGTGTTAATTGTATATATGAGACCAGTGGAAAATGAATATTATTTCATTTTAATATGTCCAAATTACAAAGGCCTAACAAAATAGGTCTGTTCCATTATGGTGCTCTTATCATGATCTGACAAATTTCTCAAATTAGACAGAATCATGTAAAACATACACTGATCTTGTGCCAAAATGATGTTAGAATGCTGGAAGAATGCTGTACTTATGACCATCACATGCCTACTATGCTTACACTATGGTAATCAGGAATGGGGCATTGCGATCTCGAAACTTACCATAGGTATGATGTTTTTTCACGGTGTATATGTAGTATTTACACTCTAACTGAACTTTATGATATACTTTAACTATGCGATTATCCCATTCAAAGAGGTGAAGGTGCCTGATGTGCCTATAAGGACCCCAATACATAATGCAAAATCCACCGAAGAAAAGCTCCTAACTCGTCTGAGAAAGCGTGGGATTAACATGAGAGCAGAATAGTGAGATCTACTATCCCTCGGAGATGAAACAACCAGAGCCTACTGTCTTCCCTCGGCTTATGAATATACTAGGCTGGTCTTCATATCATCTTGGGAGAGTCGATCTCTCTATCCCCCCATGACCAGTCAATATTTGTATACTAGGAAATAGCAGACATGAGGTTCACATTAGGTTATTAATCAATTTCTACAAAACTGAAAGACAACAACATGTTTAAATAAAACCCATTTTAATAAACAGACCAAATTCGATTAAGAATACTAGTCAGTAATTGGAGTCTTTTTATGATACTACACAATACTTAAATTTTCCACAAGAAATTTCAGTAAACAATACCCTCAAAGAAGCATGAAGCAGGCCTATACAAAACAAAGACATTTAAAAACCAAAAGCTCCTGTTATGGACTTCACAACAAGTTTGTAAAAAGTACTCCTTCAGGACTATGCATCATGCGATGAGTTTATCACAAAAGACATAAATTAATTTGAACTACATACCTATAATCACCATCCTGACCGAGCTCTTGTGTTTCCTGTATCTGCATGGCATCATAAAACCGCTTCTTAAGAGGGTGTTGAGATGTCCTACCAGTAGACGATCCTGATACTTCTCTTCTGGTGAAACTTCCATCAGCATTGACAGTTTCACTTGCATTAGATGGTTCAATTTTGGGCAAGATTGTACAGGAGCTAGCTGACTTGGTACCATCAGTGTTGGCAGATTGATGATTTGACAGTTTACTGGTGTTGTTTACCACAAGTTCAATGTCATTATTATTAAATTTAGATCTTTCAAAAGTTTTAATGACCTGATTGTTCGGTGACGATGGTTGTAAATCTTCACCTTCTAGTTCTTCTTCTTCTAGTTCATCATCATCTTCCTCATCATCACTGGATTCTTTATCACTACTGCTACCATCAGATTCTGATCCTTCCTCTTCATTTTGCTGTAAGGTGTTAACTTTTGATGTTGAGATTTTATCTCTCAGTTGGTCTGCTTCCTCGCAACTGCTTTCCTCGTCCTCTTCATCACTCTCCTCAGAATCTGATGTCTCATCTTCATCAGAAGCCTGTAATGGTCTAAGACTAACTGATCCCTGCTGTACTTCTAAATTTTTTGGAGATTCCCGATTTCCATTGTTGTCAGTGTATCCAGTATTTTTCCCAGTTGAACTGTTTACTGACTCGCGTATTTGACTTGGGGCGACAACTGGTGTGATAAGAGCAAATTCTTCCACAGACCGATTTGCACACAATCTGGCATCAGAATCATGTTGCTGGTTACAAGCATCAACTCTTTGTGTCAGATCTTCACCAATTAACAAATGAGATGTTTCAGAAGAAACACCATAGTTAGTTGATTGGTTGCCTGCCATGGTTCATAAAGAAGCAATGAAGTCCATTCCTAGAAAATTCAATGCACAGAGAGAAATGATTAGGATATTGCATTTTATATTAGGAATTGCTCCTAGCCAAATTATTAATTTACTGTAAAGGTATGGTGTTATGCCAGAAGAAAAGGAAACCGATTGGTGTACCCCATAATTATCTTGCTGGAACATTTATGTTAGCTCTTTTCATACCTTGGTCATATAATATCAAATGATTTGGAAGGTGATAAAGATATTATGCATCAGTATCGATTTTGTGAGGTAATATGCTTCACACTAAATTTAAGAATTATTTGGACAATGTTAAAATGCTTACTCTTTAAAAGTGACTGTATAACTGTGTTGCTCTATGGGCTAATTACACAGTTTCGACCATAAAACAACTGCAGATATTTTAATAATGCATTCTGTTTTAACAATTGCCAAAATTCTGCTGTGCCAGTTTCATGTTTGTAACAAGGGTCAGTCCCTTCTTTCAACGAATTCATGAGAAAATCTATCTATGGATTTTGTAGAAGAGTTTAATATACAAACAGCAGAAATATTTTAGTTTCTAAAGCAAACACACGTATGCTTAAAAACTCTAAGCTGAATTATAGTGGATACATCTTTTGTACATTTAATTTAATTTTGAAAGCGGTTGGCACAACGATGGCGTTTCGAACTTCCAATTACAAGGTCAGTGGTTCAAGGCTCACTTTTTGTGTCCTAGGCAAGACACTAATATCCATGTTGCCTGTCTCACACCCAGGAGTATAAATGGGTACATGGGAAATACAAATGCCATATACGCTGATTACAGTTGCAACGTTGTGACTGGGGTAATAACTGTGAAAAGCTTAGAGGCCTTGGTAATAAGCGCTATATAAATGTCACATTATTATTAATTTATTTTCTTATCATATCGTGTAGTCCAATAAATTTTGTAACTCCATTCTCAGATTCTTTTGTATTTTTTTCATTCACTCTATTTTTTTAATTGTATGTAGGCCTATTATTACATGGAAAATCCGAAATAGAAATACAGTTGAATTGGACTTAAATTCAGATCTAGTTAACATAATATTCCAAAAAGTACAAATGCCAAACTTGACTAGATACAGTACTGCTAGATATATTAGATGCAATGACTGTTTATACTCTAGGGGTCTCTTACAGTTTGTTCTGTGTCTACTACTCTCTTCTGTTATTGGACGAGGACCAAAACATTAGGGGAACTCACTATACACCTCAACATATCAAGATGTACTCTTCTTAAGTACCGGAAAAAATTAATTGCAATACAACGCCTATTTCTACTACCAGAACCAAGAGCAACAGTCGCAAACCAGTGGTGTGTTAACTCTAAGAGTTTTTGTCAGTGTTAATGTAAAAACGACAACTCTAATGTTCAAAACACCAGGGTTGAACAATTGAATGTATAAATTTCATAAAACTCTGACGATCTCACTTCAAACTTGCAATTTTGCAGCAAGAAACACTTAAAATGTACGTTGCATAGAATACACACAGTGAACTACTGCATTGCTTGTGTTCTAATATCCTTGCGTGGGTAATGCACACTTAACACTCGCGTTGCAAATGTAATGTCAAAATCTCCCATTTTTTTCCATTGTCAATGTTAGCATATGGTATCCATGTCACATGGATTTATCATGAGTAATCATAAAATAGGAATAATGGGACATAATACTAAACAAGTAGCCTATATCCTCACGACGGAAGACAAAAAAAAAACAATATAAATGCATGAATGTTCTTATAAACCCTTAGATCTTGTGAATGTAGATGGGAGTGGGGTAATTCCCCTGGTTTATGTTTAAAAAATAGGCTAGGTTATAGCTGCCTTGCCTGTTCTTTATTTAGCTATAAAATAAAATAATTAGACGGTGGAAGTTGGTATGCAACTTGCAAGACGCTGTGTAGTGAAAACTGGTTTTGTGCTAGCTTTATATGTACCAGCTCCAGGTTGGCTCATTTACATACCAATACCCAGC